>JAOYSI010041018.1:0-28187 GCA_025775065.1 Hiodon alosoides
TGAATCATGATTTGGACAATATAAAACAGTTTTCATTTGTCTTTTTAATAAAACAAACACTTATACTATTTAATTGGAACTAAACAAATTTGATTGGACTTTTTTCATGGTTGTGAATTGTGTAATCTTGAAATGTTTTTAGAGCACCCTTCATTGTTTCTTAATAACAAATAAGCAGAATATGTTTAAACATTTTCTAGCCTTAAATCTGCCAATTTCAGTGGTGTTACTCTACCAACACCAGCAACCTTTGTTTATTCTATGCAGACCACAGAAATATTCTACCACAGAAATATGCAAATGGTGAAGATCAGAAATTAACTCTATAGCTCCAGACGTGGATTGATTTAAAGAAATTAATAACTTATATAATATAATAATAACAATGGAAGAAACATGACACAAAGACATTTGGTTTTGTGTGGCAGATACACAGAGAAATGTCTCATATAACCACAACAAATGGAACAACAATTGTATTGGGAGATATTCTTTCATTCTCCATTACTGAATATCCTAACAGACACCAAAGCCTAATCTAGCAAACACAGGCCATGAGGTAAGATATACCCAGAACAGGACACCAACCCATCACAGGGTGTGAGGCAGGGTACATCCAGGTCAGGTCCCCAGCTCATTACAGGGCATGGGACCTGCTATCACAAGATTAGGCGACTTGCAGACAGACACAGCCACACACACAGGGCCATGTTATTTTATAGCCAACCTGTGTTTGGCTTGTGGGAGAAAACTAGAGGAAAACCTTGCAAACAGTGAAAACTTTTACACTCCACACAGACAATGAGCACTGCATAAACTAAAAGAAGTTTATGCAGTGCAATTGATGGTTAATGATCATTAATAGTTTACCACTTGCTTATGGTAACATTAATTTCTAAAGTGCTAGATGATGGGTTCTGTGTATGATGGTACTGGCTGAAGTGACTAGGTTTCTGCCAGACCTGGATTATGGGAACATCACCTGTTATCAAGAGTGCAGCAAACTCATTCTATCACCGAGAGTGGAAATGATAGATGATCAGCGGACATGGAACTTACAGCTCCCATAGCTGATTATGGCTTCAAACCATGTAGCCTAGAAGATGTACACCAGTGTTTTTAATCTTTTGTGAGAATAAAAAAAAAAAATTGAATAAAATAATAAAGTCTCTCTCTATCTGAGAATCTCTCTCATTGTTCCTCATGCTGTGGCAGGAGGTTAAATGCTGTATTGTCAGAATTGTACATTATTCTTCTCCGAATATGGGATTCGCAAATTGTCATAAAATTACTTCCCCCAAATAATTGAGGGGAGATTTGAGTTGTTTTTTGGAACCTTTCGTAATTTTTTCACTTTATGATAAAATATATTGTCATCCTGTATTCCTGTAATGTCTTCTCTAGGTAGCCAGGTCTGCCTGTGTCATTCGTTCTCAGTTACCAGGCTGTTCTCAGTTACCAGGGTCACTAAGTTTATGCCTGACTAATATGGGGTCCACTAATGCATCCTGGCCACAGCAAATGGGAAAACATGAGCTAGACCACCTCAACTTGACTGATTCTTGCAGCAGTTCTCTGATTGCAGAGGAGTGCCAGGTTAATGGAGCCCCTGCAGTAAAATAACTTCACTGAGCTGGGCCCCTAGCAGTATCTACTACCCCCCCAGCAGTGTGTGCTCACTGGTACTCATCCTATACCAAAGTGGAAATGGATGCAACACAGACCTTCATAGCTAAAAAATGTGCAGTACATGGAAATGTACTATCACAACGTGCAGAGAGACTACTACACAGTCACATTATACCTGGACACTACTGTTATGAATCTCTTACACATTTCTTATACATCTCACAAACGTAGGGGCATGTTGATATTTTGCTATGGCCTTGTATTGCAGGTTTCTGGAATTCCATTCTCTTGACAGTTTACCTTTTTGGTCACAATCAAAACCGTTTGGCAAAAACCTATCACTGCCTACCAACAAAATAACCTAATCCCAACAGTCAAACATGAACCATGAAATCTGAGGTATACCAAATAATTCAGAAACAGAACTTCAGGAAATCAGGTAAGGAGCTGAAAAAGGAGCATAAAAAGCTGGGCCAATTATGGGTCTTTCAACAAGACAACGACCCAAAGCCTTCAAGGAAATCGACCAAGGAATGGCTACCAGTAGAAAGAAAATTTGCGCTTCGGATTGGCTGGCCGAGAGGTCCTCAGGCAGGACCAGAAGTCTTGCAATTCATGCCAGGCACCCCTCAAACCTCACCCAATTGGCTGAGTTATGTAAGGATCAGTCTTTGTCATCAAAAAAGATGTGGTTATAGGAGATGTTTATGCCAAGTTATCACTGCTAATGGAGTTGATAGGAGCTATTGACTGAGTTCACATACAGTGCTTATAAAAAGTATTCACCCCCTTGGAGGTTTTATATTAAATTTGTTTTAAATACTGAATCATAGTGAACTTAATTTGACTTTTTTGACACTGATCAACAGAAAAAGACTTTCATATCAAAGTCAAAATACATTTCTACCAATTAGTCCAAATTTCTATCTAATATTAAACACAAAATAATTTGTTGCATAAGTATTCACCCCTTGAAGTCAGTATTTAGTAGATGCACCTTTGGCAGCAATTACAGCCTTGAGCCTATGTGGATAGGTCTCTCTCAACTTGGCACATCTGGACACTGCAATTTTTACCCATTCTTCTTTGCAAAACTGCTCAAGCTCTGTCAGGTTGCATGGGGATTGTGAGTGCACAGCTTTTTTTAGTTGAGGTCTGGACTCTAACTCAGCCACTACAAAACATTAACATTGTTGTTTCGAAACCATTCTTGTGTAGCTTTGGCTTGTATGCTTGGGATTGTTGTCTTGCTGGAAAACAAATCTTCTCCCAAGTCTCCATTCTCTTGCAGACTGCATCAGGTTTTCCTCCAGGATTTCCCTGTATTTTGCAGCATTCATTTTACCCTCTACCTTTACAAGCCTTCCAGGGCATGATGCAGAGAAGCATCCCCACAGCATGATGCTACCACAACTATGCTTCATGATGGGAATGGTGTCTGGTTTGATGACCAAAAAGCTCCATCTTCTTCCAGCTGACTTCAGATTATCCCACATGCCTTCTGGCAAACTCTAGCCAAGATTTATTTTATTTCTTTTTTTCTTCCAATAGTGGCTTTCTCTTTGCCACTCTCCCATATAGCTGTGACTGATGAATAACCCAGGCACCAGTTGTCTTGTATCCATCCCTTGATTAATGTTTACGAATAACCTTTTAGCGGATCTGCCTGGCGCGTTGTTTTGTCTTCATGGTGTTGTTTTTCCCCAATATACCGACTCACCAGTAAGTGGACCTTCCAGAGACAGGTGTATTTATAATCACTTTGACTGTTCACATGTGACAGGGGATAATCTACATCCACTCAAACTACTACCATCACAAACATGCTCACTAGTTCTTTTTTAGGGCTCTAGTAAAACAGGAATTTACTTCGTGCTTCTGTGCGAGTGTCCCAAGAGGTGACATCATTTTGTTTGTGCTGTGTTAGAATGTGGTGTGACTTTGACTTTGTTTGTGCAAGGCTGTCCTTAGGTGGCTTGCTGTTAGAGGATGTTAATAGTGAGTCTTGATCCGCCCACATAGTTTCTGTTGAGTGTCCACACCACGTATGCTCTAAATACATTGCTGCATTTGACTTTAATTTGAATTTGTATAGCGCTGAAAGGACTATGACCCTTCTTGGTCGCTTGGTAATGTAGATGATTTTCACTTTTCTGAGATAAAAAACAACAACTTTATATTGCAAACTATTGCAAACCTTGTCAGCACTAATGTACAGAGGTACAGCTTTTTGCGCACACAGTACACAATCTTAGTGTTCCTGAGCCGAGTTATTCTGAGGCTCTAATTCAGAGCAAACTGTTTCAGTGTTACTGATCCAAGCTACACGGAGACTCTGATTCACTGCTAATAACTTCAAATTGAAGATTAGCTTTCGACTCAGAGCATCAGCGAGGCCGGAGACACGCAGCATTAAACTAATGTCAGCTGGAGCTGTAGCATTAGTTATTCCCCACCCTGCTGAGATTGCATTAATTCCTCAGTTAATAGCATCCCTCCTAAGCACTCTCTTCACCAGGCCATCTGTAATGGTAATCCAATGAGCACGAAAGCAAGCCATATTAAAATGACAAAACGAACAGCATTAACATAGCCATAAAGCAAAATATGCAGCTCTGGAACATCAGGTCACCAATCTTCAAAGGAGAACTGAGTTGATCAGAAACAAAGATACTGGAATTAATCTTCTTAATTTGACAGAAATATGGCTCTGGACAGATGAATATATAGCACTTATTGAGTGCAGTCCTGCTGGGTATTCTCACACTTTAAAATCCTGCCTAAAGACAGTAATTACAGTCAACCTGTCATGAGGGTTTTAATTTTGAGTCTAAATTAAAAATCTATTTATTAACTATGCCTGATAGCTGAAATTTGTTGGGGACAGCTAGGAAGTCATTTGGTGGAAGATTTTGTGAGTGCTGTGAGCGGTCATTGCTTTCACCCTAATGGTATCTTGCCAATAACCATCTTAACAGAGCCTCTGACTGCTTTTACAGTGATATGGTCTTACCTCTTACTTCACAGACAGGGAGTTCCAGACCTTGGGGGCTGCAAGGTTGGCTGTTATTAGAGCTCTCCATTAGCAAGTGAGGTGGCTTCCAGTCTAAAAAAACAACTCCAATAAAACAAGCAAGAGGGACCACCAGAGCAGATTCTGGGACCCTGGAGTACTGGAATACCCCAGTCAAACAAGCGCGAGAGCGTGTAGTTATATTTTAACTATGGATGGTTCTAAAGCTCAAAAAAATGCGTTAATTGCGACAAAAAAATTAACGGAGTTAAGCATTTGAAATGAATCGCACGCGTTAACTCTGACAGCCCTACTTATTAATAATATTGACTTACTATCAACTATTAGGTCTCTGTTCTCATTTTACATCTTCTTTTCTCGTGCAACAGTAAAACCTCACATGCGGTCTCTGAGCAAAATCTGTCCAGAGGCGAAGATTACGAAACTAGATATCATAACCTAGATCAAATGTGAATCTTGGCGTTTGTTTAAACTAATTAGCATGGCTAATTAAAATACCCTCTTACATTTATGAATTCTGGTAACTTTCTGATACATTTCTTATCACATACCCAACTCAATGGAACATCAGCAATGTCTCTTTTGAGATTTTAACCCAAAACGTGGGGTTATTATTATAACCACTGTTTCTTGAAACAGAAGTATTAAACGTAATTAATAGGTTTTCTTCCTTTAAGAACCTCAGAATTCTGAGCAGTTAAGCTAAATCATTCGAGAGCGCTTGAAAACAACGACTATTGCTTACTGTTTCTATTTCAGGATACCATGGTTATGATAATAAGCAAATCCCTGGTTCGTAGAGGAGTGGTGCAGTTGTGTCAGTTTGTAGACATCAATGCAGTTGCGTCGGTTCGCGGAAGAGCAGTTAAATTGCATCAGTTCTCAGGCTTGCGATGCAGTTCCTTCATTTAGCAGACTTATGGTGCAGTTACATCAGTTCGAAAACAAGCGGTGCAGTTGCGTCGGTTCGAAGACTAGTGTTGCAGTTGCATCAGTTCGTCGGGAATTGTAATTGAGTCAGTTCTCAGGCTAGCGGTACATTTGAGTCAGTTTGCAGAGGATGGGTGCAGTTGCGTCAGTTCGCAGACTAGTGGTGCAGTTGCGTCAGTAGGCAGATAAGAGGCGCAGTTTTGTTAACGTGGCAACAATCCAAATGTGTGTCAGAAGTGTCAAAGATGAATTGAAATGCCGAGAATGAGCTGAAACCAAGTTGGTTTTGTTTGACTGCTCCAGATGAAGTCAACGAGCACCAAAGTGGTGCAGAGAGGTGATGGAGCACTGCGATTCTCAGTAATGAGGCATTGGAACACTGTGAGGCACCCTGGACTTCTGGAGACTGGAATTTTGAGCAGAGAATAGAGATCTATCTGACTAAGTCCACCGGTCATCAAGCGATGTCCTATGAACCTGTTCTTATGATTTTTCTCTTCATGAGAGAAGAACACACTTCTGAACTTCTGAAGCACTGCTCTAACCCTCG
The DNA here is from genome assembly GCA_025775065.1 of Hiodon alosoides. Taxonomy (NCBI): domain Eukaryota; kingdom Metazoa; phylum Chordata; class Actinopteri; order Hiodontiformes; family Hiodontidae; genus Hiodon; species Hiodon alosoides. Next base: position 6,144 of record JAOYSI010041018.1, read on the forward strand.
TTTAACAGGATGACATGCTAGGAAATTTTTCTGTAGAGCAACATCCCAACAAACAGGATGGAGAAAGAGCGAAAAATACAGAAGCTGTGCACAAATAGAGTGCACACAGGTTTATTTGATCATAGGAAAAACTCAGTTGAGTACATACATGCTCATTTGATTGATTGGACAAGGGGTAAATTTTTGGTTGCAGAGGTATCCAAAGTATCAGGAAGCTGACGGTTTTGCTGCAGGAAGTTCTGCTTCCGCACAGCAGTGGGCTGGAGTCCACTGGAGCAGGGACTGCTGGAGTCCAATTTCCGTAAGGAGTGAGGGCAGGGTGGGGAGTAGAGGGGTGGGACTCCATTCACCTTGTATATCCACTGCATGTCATTAGTCTGGAAAGCAACAAACAGATGTCAGCTATCAGTCAGTCTCACAAGTAGAGGTGGAACAGATGAAATAACTACACGATGAATAATACTAGGAATCCGGCTGCGTTAGGAGGCAACCGAGCTGGTAGCTTAGTACCTGACAACCTATCACTGAATGAACATCACTTAAAGGACAGAGGAACACTGCAGAAACAAATATGTTTATGTTGTCTATGTTACTGCAGAAACCAATGATCTCATTATTTAATTTATTTTGATGATTTATTGATTATATGAAAAGGACCTCTCAGCTATCTGCATGTGTAGTATTGTTTACAAAGGCTTTATTTAACAAAGGCTTTATCTGGCCCCACTTCACAGGACGTCGTGTTTCTACTTGATATGATAGTATTAAATACCGTATTTAATTTATTAAATATGACTGAATTTTATGAGAAGCTCTGCAATTGTGAGAACAAAAAATGTAAGTAAATGTATGTATGTGAGACCACGTTTTTATTGTATTGTGAATATGTGGATGTGTGAGTAAATTAATTATATAAATGTGTGCAGGTAAGTGAGTGTGAATGAGCATTTGTAAGTTTTGATTTGCACGTCTAAGTTTGTGCCAGAGAGTTTTATTAACCTGCAGACATAATTTAAGAACTCTGCACCTAATCCCTAATGGATCCCTAATGAATTACTTCCCTTAAGATCCCAGAAATATATTCTAAATCTCATGTGAGCATGTCTGATGTTATGCGCCTGTGACCTTTTGAAAGCACGGTGGCCATGACACCCATTCTCTTTTTAATTCAGGTGCACAGAAAACTGAGCATTGAAGGCTTTACTTTCTAGTACCTCCTCTATTTGCCATTTGTGTACGGTTTGAGAAAATCTATTTGTACAAGTCCGATTGTTTTGTGTAGTTGCTAACTGCTTTTTTAAAGAAAAGGTTTCTTAGTGACTTTCGCTAACCTAGAAGAGGACACTGGCTAGGCTCTGTGTCAGTCCCTGGCCTCTGTATCCCCGGTTCCTGCGAACAGAGGACACCCGTTCCCATTGATGTTCTAAGGAGTGCTCTGGTAGGTTACCAGGAAATGCACTAGGGAGAGTAAAAGAATAGATTGTTCCGATGAGCATCTAGGGAATGGAGGGAAATGGGTACCAGGAGCATTGCTGTCTCTGCACAAAGAACCCCTTCCTTCTCTGCTTCCAGCACCTCCTCCTCTCCTTCCTCTCTCACTCCGCCTAGGAGTAGATGAAGGATGCACAGATCTCGGTTCCCAGTTCAGAATAAGCTGGATAAGATCTATGATAATGGAAGTAGGCCTGCATCACCAACATAGAGAAAAGTTTACAGAAGTTCATGCTGCCCTCAGACCCTCAGGTGTTGGCTATTCAGCCTGATCTGATACCTCACACCATTCCTTGTGACCTGTTTACTTCTTTTAAAGTCAGGTTTCGACTGTCTTGTAAGCTGCTTCAGAGGGTTGTGTTAACTTTACCCGCTAGCTTTGTCTTGTTTTTTGAAGATGCACCATGCCTGAACAAGCAATGTCCGGTGACAGAGAACCTCCATGAAAACGGTTACAACGTTGATTTCTACAAGACTGTCCTGGTGCCTTAGCCCTGATCATCTTGTGGCTACAATACTACTGAAGCTGGCAAAGATCATCAGCCAGGCAATGGGCAAGATCTTGACTGCCCTGGTGGCAGTCTGCCATCAACTTTGTCTCTTTCAAGGCAGGTTGTCGTATGCCAAAAAGCTATACTAAAAATCACACTAAACCATACTTATTTTTCGATCCAAGGAGAGTAAAGAGTGGACAAAGGGTTTTACTGACTTAGAACCAAAGCAGCAAGTGGTGCAGAAGCAATGACCCAGGCTTAAGGTGAAGCAGCCCAGACTTCTTTTTCCTGGGACCACCTGGAATACTGGGCTCAGTCCAAGAACCCATAATCCGTCTCCCTTCCGAGGTGTAGTTCAGATGCAGGTTTTGGGTTCTCAGGTCAGCCGTTCTTAGATCCAGGTAGCAAGAACACAGTGTTTGCATTGTTCCGATCATGCAGTCTATTCATATTGTTTTTAGATGCCATAGCAAGACGGTGGCTAGTTCTTTAAAATGTGGTTCAATAAATTTGTACTATATCACAGTCCATCCATTCAGCCACCTACTTCCACATTCCCATAGAACCAGAAGGAACTTTGGTTCGCGTTTTTAGGCTAAGACTACAAGTTCTGTGTTCTATCCATGTCACAAAGAGAGTGGATGCATTTCTTGCTATTTTGAGGCTCAATTGCATGAGAGTTCTGAACAATCCGGATGCTTATATGCCCCAAGTCTAAAGAGCAGGCACGGCAACATAAAAATTGTAACTTGTCACTGAACATTTCTCTAGACTGCAAGCAAGCTGGGGCTGAGGCTAGATTCCCATTCCATGCGCTCTACTCTACTGGATGGCAGAGGGCATCTGGACATTGAATGCTTTATAACACTGCTGGCGTAACTCCATTGAAAATTCCCCTTGATGGCTTTGCCCAGTTTTGCCTGGAGAAGATCAGGCAGGAACAGGCTACTTTCTGGTAGCACCTACATTAGCCAAGGATAGCTTAGTTTGCATCTCTGATGTAGCTCCTATGCAGCCCTCCATGGAAACAGACTATTTGCTGCAATATTCTTAGCAGTGAGACAGCAGTTTTTGCGGAACCTGCTTGTTAAAGGGAAGTCACTTTCCAAGCTGAACCTGGTAGCTCAGGCCACCAAGGAACAACATAGTTTCCCAGTGGAGGCTAAAAGCTTTGATAAAACCTTCCTTTGAGCCCATGCGCTCAGCAGAGCTAAAGCTTGAATCTTTTATCTTTATTACAAAAGAAACACCTTTTTGTTAGCTATCACTTCCCCAAACTGAGTGAATGAGTTGCAGGTATTGTCCGGAGGTCATTTGCTGTTAATGCGCTACGGCAGTGGCTCAGAATAAAAACTAGAACGGGTGTCATGGTTGCCATAATTTTTTAACATCATGTCAGACACGCTCCCACAATTAGGCATCTGCTCAGATATTTCAGGGTTCTTAGGGGAAATAACCCATTTATGTTTCTTAATATTTCTATTTCAGGGAACAACTGTTGTGATAATAATCCCGCGTTCTCAGGCAGCTAAGGATAAAAGTCACAAGTGTAAAAATTGTTCCCTTTTTATAATTTTTTAAGCTCAACAATGTGAATACCCGTGTGAAGGAAAGGAGTAGTGTAGAGTGAGGTTTGTTAACTCTTTGTAGGAGAGTGAGGTTAGTTAACTGTGTAGACAGAGTGAGGTTGGCTTACTATGTAGGAGAAGGAAAGTGGTTACCTGTGTGTAGGAGAGTGAGAGTGAGAGTTATCAATGTAAAGGGCACTTACCTGGACGAGCAGTGTTGCACAATGATTCTTGCCATACATGCGTGGTGTGAAGGTGATGGTGATGAGAGTTCCTAGTGAGCTCACAGGAGGAAGCTCACCTGAGCAGGGGGACACCTGGAACTCTGGTCCGCTACCTGGCAAAAACTTTGCCGTGAAAGTCTCTGGGTACCTAAGACCCAGAGACAGGTTAGAAGTCACACATAAGGTCACATATGAGGACATACGTATTTTCTCATTCAGGGATTTTGGTCCAGGCTGCCCTCTGAATAAATTCACTATGTTGGCACCTCTCCATGTCATTTTCATTCACAACCCTGGACCAATCTGAAAAAGTTTAGTGAAAATAAATCTACAGTAAATTTATGAAAATAGATAAACCCCAAAGATAAACCCCAAATATCAGTCATATCAATAATGTCTGCTTGATTTTATTGTAACTGAAGTATCTTGCTAGCCAACATAAATCATAATCGAGGTATTGCAATACAAGGAAATTATTTTTTCCATTCATGACTAACATTAACAGAAAATTACTTTAAAAATAAAATGTAGTGTTTTTTCATTTTTAATATTATTAGCCTATAAATTAACCAGGACAACTATAATCTGAACGACCTCCAGCAACATTATTTAAAAAACCCATTTGGATAAACTCAATGTTCCTTTTCTCTTTCTTTTTCTTTTTTTTCTCTCTCTCCTCTCTCTCTCTCTCTCTCTCTCTCTCTCTCTCTCTCTCTCTCTCTCTCTCTCTCTCTCTCACACACACACACCAGACACACACACGTCAACTCACCTGGTCTGGCTGGTAAGTCGGAAGCTCACCCCAGATGTTTTGTGTAGCCCTGCTGCTTCAATTTTGATAACATCGTCCACCTGTGGTTCTGTGGAAATGAGCATGATGGGAAACTTCCAGAGACCCCCTGTGATACACCGCACCGCCAATGATGCAGCACACCTGAGGGAGATGGAGCGTTGCCATAATACAGGTGGGAAAGCTGCTGTCAAGCACTCACAGAGTCATGGCCCCAGCCACACACAACTGAGTGACAGAACCTGTGTTTTACCTGAGGGGTTTGCAGGGGGCGAACACAATGTTGAATCTAAGGGTGACGATGCCAGACTCAGGGTCTCGCCCATGCCCAAGAAGAGACAATGCCACACACTGCTCCAGTTGCGCCTGGTCCTCCTTACTCGCAAAACGAACCTCAAACAGGAAGTCCTCCAGCATCAGTCTGGAGCCTTGACATGCCAAGACACAGGGAGAACATACACACATACACATACATGTAATAATGTATTAAACTAAATGGCAAACTCACACAAACTCTCACACACTGAATAAACTATAGAAACACATAGTTATTCCTTCAAAAGAAGGAAGAGTTCTTGTTCTTAAAATCCATCATAAAAATTAGAACAGACCGTTGAGCCCAGCATAACTGGTCATGCCCTGTATAGTAATTGGATCTGTTGTTGTGTCAAGTCTGGTCTTGAAAGACCTAAGAGTCTTTGCCTGACAGGTTATTTACATTCACATTTATTAATTTAGCTGAAGCTCTCACCCAGAGTAACATAAATAGACAACAAGACTGAATACCACAGCAAATAGCAAAAAACAACGCAGAGCTATGAAAACATGAGTGAAAACGCTACTATATCAACAGCAAAGGTGGATGGCACAACAATGATCAATTCAACAGGAGTAATACAGACGGTGCAAAACCTAGAGGGCTTCATCTGAATTCTGAAGCCAGTTTGTCACACTTTAAGTGATACATTGTTTTATGCATTGGTAACAATTTCTGTTAACAAATGCCTTTTTGAAAGATTTTATTTTAAACATTTTCCATTTCCTTTCTTAGGTACATTTACAGAACTGCTGCGTAGGCTACCCTGTGGTCAAATTTATAAATAATTTTTAAACTTTTAAACACTTTCAAAAAATCACTCTTCACCTTCATTCTACTGAGACCCAACAAATTAAGTGTTTCGGCTTCTCGCAATCTCCTAAAAACCTTTAATTAGTAAATTTAAAATGAACGTGACCTAACACTCCAGAAGTGGCCTCACTGAGGCATTTTATAGTTCCAGTATAACTCTGTCGAAACACCTTGCATTTTGTATTTCTCCCAGCATTATGTTATCCTTTCTGCCTTTCTATGCACCTTGTCTAGGTCCTGTAAAGGCTAAACTGTCACACAGTTCGTTATATTGTCAGACACAAACTCAGAGTATATTGCAATCTTAATAAGGAATTCAGCTCTACAAAAAAAGTGTAAAAGACAAAAAAAATATTTTGTTAAATATTAGGATTATCATAATGATATAATAGCTGAAAAATTATAGTAATTAAATTATAAATTTACTGAAGTTCTTAAAAAAATGAATTGGTACCTTTTGTAGTTTGCTTTGTCTCTTCCTCTCATATATAGCAAACTCATCAGGGTGTGAGGATAACAGTTGTAATAATAATTTTCATCAAATAATGAATGTATAAAACACAGAAATTTTACTCCATCCATTCTGCCGAGTCCTTGCCACACTCCATGATCTGTGGTTTGTGTAAAAAAATTGTCAAAATTTCACTCCTTTAAAGCTTTTCCACCTCATCAATTCCTCACATGGATCATTTCCATTCAGCATCAATGCTGGCCCTGGCCTGCAATGTTCTTCCTGCCAGTGGATGAAATTAGTATCAACAGGAGTTTCCCTGACATTCATCCCACGGAGATGCTGAACTTCCAGCCACAGCAAACTGACATTGAAACCTCACTCCAATGTACACCAGTACATAAATCTCACTCTGATAACATTCAGTACAGAAACCTCGCTCTGATCCAGATCATTATAGAAACCTCGTTCTTATATCAATCATTATAGAAACCTTGCTCTGATCCTGATCACTATAGAAACCTTGTTCGGATCCATGTCATTTTAGAGAACTAGAAATTTAACTCTGATGAAGATCAGTACAGAAACCTCAGTCTGATGCAGATCAGTACAGAAAACTCACTCTTGATGCATACGACAAAACAAACCTCATGCGGACATGGCAGTCTCCACAGTCAGAGCCACTTTGTTTACAAGTGTCTCAACTTTTCTCACCTTGGGCTATCAGAGTCGTGCTATCCAGGCCACTCTTTCGATCACCGGCCACAAGGGGTGCTTTAGATCTTGGGACACATCCTGTCAGCAGAACCTCTATATGTTCTTCAGCACGACAGCGAGACTGACATGAAATCACAGCTGGAGAGAAGAAAGACACACTGATACACAAAGAAACATTCACTACACAACACACTCTCTCTCCCTCTCTCACACACACACACAAAAACACACTGTGGTGGATTGGGGGGGTTGCAATGGGGAGGGCTGAGGTTCCCAACCCATATCCATATGAGAATGTGCCTGTTTCCAAATGAGGATGATTCAGTCAGATGATGTAGGGTCATACACAGCTTATACAGTGCCTATAAAAAGTATTCACTCCCTTGGCTGGTATATATATATATATATATATATATATATAGCTTTAAAATATTGAATTATAGTGAACGGAAAAACACTTTCATATCAAAGTCAAAATACATTTCTAGCAATTATTCAAAATTTATAACAAATATTGAATACAAAATAATTGGTTGCATTACTATTCACCCCCTTTAATGCAACTCACTTAAATCATCACTGTGCAACAAACTGGTTTTAGAATTAGCTCAGTTAATTAAATGGAGATTCAAAAAAATTTGATTAAAGTGATTAAAATACACCTGTCTCTGGAAGGTCCACTTACTGGTAAGTCAGTATCTTGGGAAAAACAACACGATGAAGACAAAAGAACATTCCAAACAGATCTGCGAAAAGGTTATTCAAAAACATGAATCAGGGGATGGATACAAGAAAATTTCCTTGTGAAAAAAGTCCCTGAATATCCCTCAGAGTACTGTGAAATCAATAATTCAGAAATGGAAAAAGTATGGCACAGCAGTTAATCTGCTTAGAGCAGGCCTTCCTCAAAAACTGAGTGACCGTGCAAGAAGGGGACTAGTTTTGGAGGCCAACAACCTATGACTTCTCTGAAGAACTTTCAACCTTCAGTGGCTGAGATGGGAGAGACTGTGCATACAACAGCTGTTGCCCGGATCCATCATCAGTGACAGCTTTATGGGAGAGTGGCAAAGAGAAAGCCACTATTGGAAAAAAAAACCCAAAGGAAATCTTGACTAGAGTTGCCAGAAGGCATGTGGGAGACTCTGAAGTCAGCTGGAAGATGAATCTATGGTCTGATGAGACCAAAATGGAGCTTTTTGGCCATCAAACAGATGCTATGTTTGGTGCAAACCAAACACAGCACCTAACCAAAAATACATCATCTCCACCGTAAAGCATGGTGGTGGTAGCACCATATTGTGAGGATGCTTTTCTGCATCAGGCCCTAGAAGGCTTATAAAGCTAGAGAGTAAAATGAATGCTGCAAAATACAGGGAAATCCTGGAGGAAAACCTGATGCAGTCTGTATGAGAACTGAAATTTGGGAGAAGATTTGTTTTCCATACAGCCAAAGCTACACAAGAATGGTTTCAAAACAACAACGTTAATGTCCTGGAGTGTCCAAGTCAGAGTCCAGACCTCATCCCAATTGAGAATCTGTGGATGGACTTGAAAAAGGCTGTGCACTCACAATCCCCACGCAACCTGACCAGTTTTGCAGAGAAGAATGGGGAAAAATTGCAGTGTCCCGATGTGCCAAGTTGATAGAGCCCTATCCAGATAGGCTCCAGGCTGTAATTGCTGTCAAAGGTGCATCTACTAAATATTGACTTCAAGGGGGTGAATACTTATTACAACCAAATACTAAATACAACCAATTATTTAGTGTTTAATATTTCTTAATTAAACTAATTGGTAGAAATGTATTTTGACTTTGATATGAAAGTCTTTTTCTGTTGATCAGTGTCAAAAAAGTCAAATTAAGTTCACTAGGATTCAATACAGTAAACAAATAAAATACAAAAATATCCAAGGGGGTGAATAATTTTTATAGGCACTGTATATATGGTCATGAACAACATGCACAATTAGATGTAGTTGACCTGGGTGTGACGAACTGAGGACAGTCTCTGGAATACCATGAATGGGGTACACCCAGCGAATCTTCCGCAGAGTCCCATCCTCTCCTAGGACACAAGATCTATAGAAAGGCCCAAGACTTTAGACATAGAAAGACAACTATTCTTGATATACATGAAGCTTCAGCCTCCCGAGTGGATCAGCCAGCTAATAATAATACATAAAATACACTAATTAAATATTACTCGCTTGAGAGTAAGGTGAGCTCTTTTATCTAGATTTTGTAGGTTCCAATGTCATTTTGCGAGTGTAAATGGGAGAGCGTGGTGCACAGTTGGTAGAGAGATGCCTAGACTTTGGTGGGTGGAAATTGGTTCCAATTTTCTGAGGACTGTAAAGCCTCCAGAGTGAAACATGACAGGTGACATGAGGCAAATGGTAATGGGGAGATATATATAATATTTACTATGGTGTTTCCGGTGGTTTGTAGTGGTGAGCAGGGAATGTTTTAGTGACCACAGGCAAAACCAAATAAAATAAAATAATAAAAAATAAATAATAAATAAAAAAAATTTATATAAAAGACGCTGGGGTTTTAGATACTAAGGGTTCCTCTGTGGAATCAGATTGGTGTCCAGCCTGTCTGTCTCAGCGGTCTGGGGTTGGTCTCACCTGTTCTGCTGGGACTTAGACCGCTCTGTCTCTGCACAGCCCCAACCCTGCCCATCCTGTGGCTCCAGCTGAATGACCAGCCAGGCTTGGTACAGCTGCATGCAGGTTGGGGCAAACAGCACTGGCACATCCAGACTGGCCCGTGGATTCAGTGGGATACCTGGGACCAAAGGGAGGACTGAATACATAATAGTGCACACAGACAATAACACATCACATAAACATACATTAACACAAAAAATCAAAAACTAGAAACATACACATATGTTGGAGCCAACTTTGAATTTTGTCAGGAGGGTGGGACTGGGGGAAATGGTCAAGTAACAGAAATTGAGAAAATTACTACTAAAATAAGCTGCCGCATCAATTAATTAATGCTCTGAAGCTGCATCTATGAAGAATAGAAAATGGAAAGGAATTTTGTCATAGTCACCTTGCTTTATGTAAACCAAAATAGTATTTTATTCTCTCAACTGCATCAACTGGCTCAAAGGAAAATTATTTTAATCAAAAGTTAAATTATTTGGAAATTAAGTGGTAGCTTCAAATGTTATCATAGTTTAAGTCTTTTGACCAAAATACCCTTTAGCCTTAGTCACATTTTCCCAATATCAATGCTTCTTAGTTTTATTATCCGTCAACTAAAACTAGACATTTTAATTACACATTTTTGTTTAATTTAGTAAGATCCTTGTTTCAGATTTCCTTCCTGAGGGCCTGGGTCTCCCAGCCGTACACCTGATTAAACTAGTAACATACTGTTTATTAGTTTAATTGTGCTAGTACTGGAAAACATTTTAAATGTGGAATGGCTGGTCCCTGAGGAAAAGCTTGAAAACCACTTGACAGTGGTTAATTAATTACTTCATTTTCAGCTGAAATCAGGCTCCTAGAGACTGATTTCTGCTGAAAATTAAGTAATTAATGAAACGGATGCAACATTCTCTGACTGTTGAAATCACATTTATTTTACATAATGTCAGATTGTGATCACATAATGTCAGCATCTGTAGGTTTTTTCAAAATGCTTAAAAAGTTTAAATTCAATAGCAGTAGCGGCAAATGCGTTCCATAGAATCTTAAGTAGTCATATAGAGAAAAAGTAAGCAGCTGGGGGGTGGGGGGTGGTTTATCATGAATATTGGCATGGCTACGGGTGTTGGTACATGGCGAAAGCTAACCTCAAGTGACATTGCATTTATTGGCTACCCCATATATCACTCAATCATGTGATTAATTTTTCATTCGACTCTACCTCTCCAAAGTAGTGATGGGCTAACAAAGAGTTCTGATCGTCTGTTAATATTATAAAAGCACCAGAATTAGGCTGGACAATGCAATACAACATACAATACAACCCAAATACACTGGGAATATAGGTACACATTTTGACTGGTGTATCTATAGACAACATTACAAAATATATCCAACCAGAGAAATAGTACGAATCAGGAGTCAAAATAACCTAATGTTCTTACTGAACTGATTCAAAAGAACTTTAAAGAAACCTACTTCCCATCACTATCACTGACAACTAGTGGGAAGAATAGTTTTAAGTTATACATTTAAAAAAAAGAATTGGAGGCAATTACACATTCCATCAAGCATACTGTCAGTTGGTTATGATGACAACTGGTTTAGGAGGAGCGACAGTAACTCAGTTGGAGAAAATATCTAATGATAAAGACCCAGTGAACTGGATCAAAAACAAAAAATAATACAATGCTATTTTCTCACTTCAAGAGGCATGTAAAAAAGTATGTTTAGCTAAAGGGAGCGTGGTTTGATAACTTTAGCTAACTACGTTTAAGATGAACATTGAACATTGAATGGTGCTACATTAAGGTAGATTTTTGACAGTTTGTAATAAATCATAGAACTGACATGTGAAAACTGAAACCCTAAACATGTTAAGACATTAAATTACATCCAAGCTGATTATGGTCTGGATAATATACTGATTTAAAATAATATTCAATAAATCAAGTCCATTTTAACATTTTGGGCTCCTTAGACTGCATGACATTAAGTTTGTTTTTGAACTTAATTCTCCCCTGCTAACTGAATAGTCCCAGGTGTTTGCATTTCTGTAAATTTAATTAACATGCGTGTGGAACACAAACATTATTATTATTCGATTATCTTTCTCACTTTAATGCTACTTCATCTAAGAAGGGTCTAGCTGCAGACAGGGGTGTTCCCTTTGATTTTTAATAATCAAACCACTGATACGTTACAGCTATCCCGAATACAGATAGCAAATAAAAAACAAGTCATACTTGCTAGTAGCTATAGAACATTATTCACCCCGATCACAAATATTAAACTGGTTGAATGTACATACAAAATCCATGCACAATAAAACTAATGTTTAACAGGGAACCAGGTTTATGATAATAACCTTCCTGTTCAAATACAAAATATGAACCATCACAAATGGGTAAGAATACCCCATGCGTCATGAGGATAGGTGCATGGCTCTGACATGCGGAGAAACACAACGTAAATAACAAAATGGCATGTATGTGTATGTAATTAACTCAACAATCAAATGTCAATAGAGGCCACTGGCCAAAATACCGCCCTCAACACACTCGTGCCAATCCAGGGTGTTGTGCATCCACAATGTTCACCCTGTAGAATTTTGTGAACGTGTGACAAGTCACCCAGACCACCACATTTCAGATGTCGACGACTGACACACCCTGGAACATGGCCCAAAATGTTGCCTGACTTCTGGTGGAATGGCCAGCAATCTTGCACTGAAGAGGCAGCTTTCTAATATGTCATCTTTACAGTCTCTGTTGGAGGCATCCATAGTGATCACCTCCCTTCTCATGACCACTCCCAACCTTACACCTAAGTGGAGTTGTAAGGGGAGACTGTATGGAGACTGTGTTCTTGCGGATCACCTTAGGATGAGGAACCCTGTTCCTTATGCTGGGGCGCATGTATGAAAGACCAAGGGGTAGGGTCTGTGATGCTGCTGCCATCAAGGCAAGAAGTCTCAGAAATATTACCACGGGGGAGAGCTTTGCAGTGTCAGCACCAGGCAGTTTGCTACCTGGGCCAGAATCAGCCTTTTTGCATGGTTATCGCACAATATTAAGAGCCTTGCCTGTTCTGGCGAAGTGGAGCAAATGAACCATTCATCCAGATAGTAGAGGACCAAAATCGTATAAATGAATTTTATGAAGACACATGAAGGCCCTTTGCGGCTCATAGAGAAGTTTTTGAAGATGCAGTATCAGTCTGAGGCCTCCCTCCTGTTTGGGCACCAAGAAGTACGTTGAGTAAAGCTGTTTGTTCATTTCGGTGGAGGCAGACATGTGAACGTTAAACATAGTTTGGATCTCTAGGCCCAGAGAACTGGTAGCCTGAGGATCATTCATCTATGTTTGAACCACTCACCTGAATCTGCTGGGTCTGCAAATGAATTGTAGGTCTGCACAGTGGTAAGCACCCACAAGTCTTGGTTGCACTGAGCTCAATATTCCAGTTAGCCCAGGGAAAATGGACCTCAGGCCTGTGGCCGCAAATTCCAAGAGTAACTGCTGGAGGAGGCCGGCGGTCTGCAGGATGGCACTGAGAGCTTTGCCTTGGAGGACTCCCTCGCTTCCTTGCACTTTCTTGGTTGCAAAAAGTCATCAACCATAGGGCTAAAGGTGAGGCTAGGTGTGATGGGTGACTTATTGCCATCCAACAGGTTGACTGGTGAGAGCAGCCATAATTTTGTGAACTAATTAAGTAGATCAGGGTTGAACCCACATTCAGCTGTGGCTAGCAACTTGGCGTGGTCACCCAACACCATTGTATAGCTACCAAGCTGGACAAAACTCAAGTGCAAGCTGAATAGGCACTCTCAAGAAGGCCCCCTGAAATCCCACACTGCTCAGGCATCCTTGAAGAACAGAGAAAGGTCAGCTGGTAGGGCAATCACTGGAACTGTATGCCTAAACCTTTTGTGTCATGCCTCTATAAATCAAGACCACAAAGCGTGGGACCCCAGGAGTCGCGGCCGGGTGCTTGTAGGTAGCTTGCACTTCCTGCCAAAAAGTACAAAAGGGACAAAGGGGCTGTATATGGCAGAACATGACGGCTAGACAACTACGAGGGTACAGAACCCGGAAGCGTCAATAACGTAGAAAGGTGTCATGCATGTCAAAACAAGATCTACCTCACTAACTGTGAATAAGCAAATCAAGTATAGGATATAAACACATTCGCAATCAAACTTGGAAGCACACAAATTGCAGTAACTGCAGCAGAGCTCCACATGTAATTACAAAGAAATAGCAACAGCCGGATTAAAGAGAACCAACTGTGATCATGTAACTCACTTTTCAAACACAATGACAAAGAATTGGCGAATGGAGAATGAATAAGTAATCAAACGATAATTCTCATCTCCGCTCCTCTGAAGGAAAAAGAGGACGTGCATATGAATCGGCTAGGTTAAATAGTATTGGTGATACGCACTACTTGTAAATTTGGTATAAATACTCAGAAAAATCTGGTTTCTAAAAGGGAAATAACCCATTAAGTGATGGTTCACATCTTGGTACTTTGCCATCTGAAGATTGACCAATGAGAACGCCCCCCTATTTAGATGAATATCCTTGCATCATATTGCGTTTTAAGTAAAAATCATGAACTGAAAAAAACTTCAGTCTATTTTTTCATGAGCATCCAGCCTTCAAACACTTGTGTGCACATACACAGTGTAAGTTTTGGGGTGTACCTTGTTTCTTTCGAAGAGGGACATGGAAAGCCTTTACCTCTGTCTCATGGCACTGTACTGAGAGGGAAGGGGGCAAGCTGTTCAGGCTTTGCTCCTCATCTGAAAGTCAAAAACACACAATTAAACCTATGAGCAAACAATCCAGAAAACCATGAACATAAAAAAAACAAAAAAGTATCGTGAAAAATAAGCATCACATTATCTTTCGATGTTTGGATACAAATGGCAACAGGACATAAAGTTTACAAAAACAAAAGAACAATGTTGCAAATTCATGGTAATGTAGAGGTCTTCATGTCACTGCTAAGGGATTTTGATTTAATTTATTTAGGATACCAGTTCCACAATGTCCTCAGTTACTTGAAGTAGTAGGAGTTGTAGGAGTAGTCAGCTCTTATGGAGTAAGAACAATGAAACAATGTTGAGAACATTATTCTTCCTATATAAGTGGATGATAATTGCTGCTGCAAGAGCACAACACAGCATGATACCTCATATTCAAATATTTTCATATCAAGGAACATCAAATCTGTTTCCATTATTGTACTTCATATAAAACCTGCAGATTAAATGCACGTCTAATGAGCATATTACCATATTGTATATTAAAGCATAGTATTATATTATTTTCCTGCGGTGGTTCAGTAGACACACTGAGAAAAAAATTAAGGAATCTGATTTTGTTTATTAGACAAAATTAGACATCAGGACGCATAAGGAGACATGGAGTTGTTACAGAGAAACACTGTGCAGTGTAAGATAATATGACTGCACACCCAAGAGTAGACTCATACTGTCTCAGACACACCCAGGAACACACTGCCAGGGTCTCAGATACACCTGGGACCACACAGTCACTGAGAGAAAACTGATTGATGATGACTTTATTTTACTTATAATTTTTTTTTTGCAAACATTCTCCTTTAAATGCCTCCTTTATAAGATCCCGCTTGTACACTATCAGATCCCTTTTTCTCTCTGTTCTATTTTTCAACTAACAAGTGTCTTAAATGACATATTACTCATTGAAGTTTTATATAATAACTAGACCAGTGTTAAACTTTATGTGGCATCTGAAATTGTATGTCTAAACCAAGTTTGCTTAACTGTTAGAGAAAGACGCTGACTAAAGACCTCGTTCATGCAAACTACCCCTGATCAGGTGATTAAGAAGGAGATCACCTGTAAGGAGGAGGTCCACCACCACACAGTCATCTGTGGGGTTCCTGAAAGGCAGAACGAGGGAGGCCTGGGAGCCCACACAAGTGGATACTGAGAGGGCCTCCATCAGGCCAGGAATCTCACCCCTGCCAGACAGCCAGAACTTCCACTCTCCTAGCTGTGAGACAAGACACAGGTGCGCTGTAACCACCCCTAATGATATATAGACACCCTATATACATTATACACCGGGGGCCAAAAGTTTGGAATAATATAGAGATTTTGGCATTCAACTGATCACAAAGTATAGTCAGGACATTACTGACGTAAAATACAGCACCATCACTGTTTGATCAAATCTAGACAGGCCCCATTTCCAGCAGCCATCACTCCAACACCTTATCCTTGAGTAATCATGATAAATTGCTGATTTGGTACTAGAAAATCACTTGCCATTATATCCAACACATTAAAAAATGGCAAAACAGCCACAGTCAATTATTGTTTTGAGGAATGAAGGCTATACAATGCTTGAAATTGCCAAAAAACTGAAGATTTCATACAAAGGTGTACACTACAGTCTTCAAAAACAAAGGACAACTGGCTCTAATAAGGACAGAAAGAGATGTGGAAGGCCCAGATGTACAACTAAACAAGAGGGTAAGTACATCGGAGTCTCTAGTTTGAGAAATTGACGCCTCTCATGTCCTCAGCCGACAGCTTCATTGAATTCTACCCACTCAACACCAGTTTTATGTACAACAGTAAAGAGAAGACCCAGGCGTGCAGGCCTTATGGGAAGAATTGCAAAGAAAAAGCCACAGAAAAACAAAAAGAAAAGGTTAGAGTGGGCAAAGAAACACAGACATTGGACAACAGATGGAAAAATTGGAAAAGAGTGTTATGGACCAATGAATCAAAGTTTGAAGTTTTTGGCTCGAACAGGACAATGAATGTGAGATGAAGGGTGAACGAAAAGATGCTGGAGGAATTCTTTACACCATCAGTCAAGCATGATGCATAATAGCATGGGGGTGCTATCGTGCTGGAAAAGTTGGAGATTTATACAGAGTAAAAGGAAACAAGGAAGGATATCATTCCATTCTCCAACGCCATGCTATCCCCTGTGGTCAGAAATTAATAGGGGCCAATTTAATAATGCAGCAGGATAATGATCCTAAGCATACTTCTAAGTTATGCAAAAACTATTTGGGGATGAAGCAGTCCTCAGGAGTTCTGACGGTGATGGGCTGGCCGGCACAGTCGCCTGATCTTAATTCCATTGAGCTTTTGTGGGATCAGCTAAACTGTAAGGTGCGTGAGAAGTGCCTGACAAGCCAGCCACATCTATAGCTAAGTGCTATAGGAAGCGTGGGGTGAAATGTCACCTGAGTATCTGGACAAACTGACAGCTAGAATGCCGAGGATCTGCAAAGCTGTCATTGCTGCACGTGGAAGATTTTTGATGAGAACTCTTTGAAGTAGTTTAAGAAGTTCTGAATGTTTTTTTTTTTTTTAAATTGTAATAGTAATTTTTCACGTTATTAATGTCGTGCCTATACATTGTGATCAGTTGAATGCCACTTTGGTGAATAAAAGTACCCACTTCTTTCCATAAGAGCAAAATCTGTACATTATTCCAAAATTTTGATATAAATGATATAAATGATCAGTAATGATACAAAAATTCAGAAACACATACAAGCACAAATAAATACATATCATAGTGTCCCAGGGAGAAATATAATCTTTAGCCTGAACCTGTAAGGAATAATTAGAGTTACATGGGGTTATAATCATAACCATGGTCCCTTAAAACAGAAATATAAACCACCAATGATGGGTTACTTTCTTTAAGAATTCCAGAATTCTGAGCAGTTATGCCAAATTACATTTCTGAAGAACTTTGCGACCAGAGCAGAATCTTGGGAACCAGGAGTTGGACATTGGGTGACTTCATGCCACCCTGATGGTTGATGTAAAACACAAATGTTATGTTTTCCCTCCAGAAAAGCAGATGCATCCTCTATTCCACAGTGGCCCCCATACACTGTACCCTGCATGACCTGTGCCTTCCATACGCCACTCCACAGTTGGAGGTGTCCCTGGTAATCACTTGTTATCTCGTCCCAACTGTCCCAACTGTACACTAAGGTGTATGTGGGTGGGTTGTCTCCACCAGGAGAGCGCTCAGAGACAGCTCATAGAGAAACTATGACCTTGCGGGTGTAACTCAACAATGGGTGAGGAACCACACCTGAAGAGGGTACATATGCAAGAGGCCATCAGGCCCAGAATTCTCTGGAAGGTCACCACTGGGAGAGCTTGGCAGAGCTAGAAAAACTCTAGGAAAGTTACAATCTGCATTACCCAGCATCCAACAGAGAAGAGATAATGAACCGGGAATCCAATTTCATTCCCTGATAGTGTGCACCCTGAGTTGGTTTACGTGATTGTTTTTGCATGGTTCACTCTCAAGCCCAGCCTGGAAAGGTGTTCAGTAACAAGACGTGTTTTTTGCTTTGGAAACTTGAGGCATATGAGCCACTCATTCAGATAATTCAGATGCCCTTAAGCCTCAGGGTAGCCAGAATCACCTAATTACGGAACACAAAACTAGTAGCTTTGCCCTTGGGAGGCAAGCCTGCATAGGGGTGGTACAATGCCTTGCTTGCTCTTGCTACAGCAGGGGTCGTGGCGAGTCCTGTAGATGCTTACCGTCGATGCTTTTCTGAAATCTCGAAGCATGCGTTGAGAAATTTTGACTTAATGTTCAAACTAGAGAAGGCAAATAAGTAGAGATCCAAAAGTGTACTCAACTTAGTTCTTAGTTCTATGTCTGGAGAAAAAGCGGGAGATAATAGAAATCATAATCAATCTCAACAATTAAAACAAGATGAAAAACGTATCTGTTCAATTTGTTTTTAGCCATCTTGGGTGCAGAGAGGTTAGATTTTGGCCAAAAAAGAGATTTCCTTGATGTCACCTCTCTATTAATATGCCCACCCTTGTTGATCTGGCCGTACTCTTAGGAGGCCTTCATGGCTATATTATCTTCCCTTGCATCTTCATCTTCATCTTCATCTTCTTCTGTTTATTGGCAGATCGCGGTTGTTAGTGCATTACCGCCACCTGCTGAGAGCTTGGATCAGAAACTCAAAACTACTTTACTCTACCCCGCCTCCCTCCCTGACTATAGCAGAACCGAAGGCACAGCCAGCGCTGCGTGTTCAGCTCCTCTGGCTTTTCTCCCAGCTCCATACAGTTCAGAGAATCTTCCCTTGCATCTCACCAAATTTTTGCTTTGATATGCTGCCATAGTGTATTCCTGCTGAGGCTACGTAATGAGGCTACATAATTGATTGATTGATCATGGCGACCACATTTAGTCATTTTTACTCTTGTGTAAATTGGCATAACTGCTCAGAATTCTTAAAGGAAAATAACCCATTAGTGATGGTTCATGTTTTGTAATTGAAAGGGAATCACTACAATCAGTACCTCCTTATGAAATCAGTGTTTCATGGATATAAACAGTACAGTACAAAAGTCATTGACACCCTAGATTTTTTACATAAATGTAGTCTTAGGTGTTTGTTTTTTTATTCTGCATTAGTGTGTAGAAAAAGAGCAAGTTTTATACTTTGTTGGTATATAGCCCAGTGCCTGTTTAAACAAATGTAACAAACGGGGGCTAATGATCAATTAAATAATGAGCTGATTAAATCAAACTGATTAAGCTAAACAAAGTGTTGTTATTATGAAGGAATTAAACTGAGTGAAGGACAACCAATCTAAATGGTGTGGGTGTGGCAGATGTGACAGTTTAACCTTCAAATCATCAATTCTTACACCATGGCAAGAGTGAGCATAGAAATAAGACACAAGGTGGTCATCCTGCATCAGCAAGGTCTCTTCCAAGCAGAAATTTAAAGACCTGCTGTCCAAGCTCTTCTGAAGAAGCACAAAGAAACAGGCAAGGTTGAGGAACAGAATCTCAGAAACTGGGCGCAGCAGATGAGAGATACATAAAACTGAATGGGATGAAGTCTAGCTCTGCTATCTGCTCTGAACTCACAGAAACCACTGGAACCAAAGTACATCCCTCTACAGTCCAGAGAAGTCTTGTCAGAAGTAGTTGCTGCCAAAAAGCCATACCTCAAAGTGGAAACAAAGCCAAGAGAATCATTTTTTTCAAGAAAACACAAGGAGTGGGGTGCTGAACAATGGCAGCAAGTGCTCTGTATTGATGTCAAAAATTGACATTTTTGGCTCAAACTCTGTGCAGTTTCTCCTTGAAGAGCTGGAGAGTGCTACAAGAATGAGTGTCAGCAGCCAACAGCCTGAGGTTCCCTACAGGTTTGGGGCTGTATTTCTGCAAATAGAATTGATAATCTGGTCAGAATTAATGGCATTATCAGTGCTGAGAAGTACAAGCAGATTCCCATCCATCATGAAATACCATCAGGGAGGCATCCGATTGGTCCCAAATTCATTCTGCAGCAGGACAATGACCCCAAACACACGGCCAAAGTCATAAAGAACTACCTTCAGCGAAAAGAACAAGGAGTTCTGCAACAGTTTGGTCTCTAAAGAGCCCTGATCTCAGCAACTTTGAAAAGCAAGCGAGACAGACAAAGTCTGCAGAAAAACTGGAAAGTTTGATGCTTTTTCTTATAACTCCACGACAGCGTGCCAGAGAATTTATAAAGTTTTAAAGGCAAAGGGTAGTCACACCATATATAGAATTTTTTTTTTTGGTTGTTTGTTTTTTTTACTTTCTACTGCCCTTTATAGTATTTTTTTTTTTTTGCACAGTAAGACTTTTGCACAGTACTGTATTACTGTTTGTTTGGAGGTGTTTTACTGCGTTTGTGTCGGTTTGTGTGTGCATGCCTGTGTGATGACCGAGTATCACACATGTGTGTGCACATGAGACTGTGTGCATGACAGTGTATTAATGCGTGCGTGCGTGCGTGCGTGCGTGCTTGCGTGCGTGCGTGCGTGCGGCTGCATGTGTGTGAGGGTGTGTGTGAAGTACTGGACAGAGCAGCAGCATATTGAGGATGTGTCTAGCTGTGATAAACAATTAGATGACTATGGGCAGACTGCAGAACGCAGGGATTAAAGCAATACTGTGGTCTACCCCACAGCCAGCAGTCCATAGCCAGCAGCTGAGGGCTGATTCAGGGAGAAAAGCTTCTGTCCTCCACAATGCTGAGCTCAGCTTCATCCTCCCCCTAGGGCCAAAACAGTCGTGCCCACTCTCCAGTTACAAAGTTTTTCTCCAGCTGTGCCTTCACCTCTAGTGGCTATCTTCTTTGTTTGTGGTTGTATCTCCTGCAAACCGTTTACACTCCGTTGTATCCCAGGTGTGTGTTTATACCTCTTTAAGCCCTTAAATCAAAACATGTGTGTGTGTGTGTTTGTGTGTGTGTGTATGTGTGTGTGTGTGTGTGTCAAAACGAGGTCAGATACCTTTTTGCAGGTAAAAGAAATGCAGGCTGTGTGATTTCCTGACCCCAGCGAGGACGGGCAGAACTGGACCGGTACCTGAGTGATTGAGTGTGGTGCCACAACAAGCTAGATGGAAAAAAGCACACACACAGAATCAGTCAGCGTGTATTCTCCATCTTTCCAGGCCACCCTGTAACACTGCTGCTAACAGTATAAACATACATTGCAATTAAAAGTTTATTCACCGCTGTTGTGTCAATGAATGGGAACAACATTGTGGTTATGTTAAACTCTGGCAATCAACACTGAATGTATGTCAATAAAAGGGATCAACACTGCAGTTGAGTTAAACCCCCAGTGGAGACTGACTGATTGGCTCAGATCCTGCTCCACAGTGAAGTTCCGGGGGTTGCTGTTGATGATGTCCAGCTCTAGAGTCTCATCTGTGGGGTTGATAAGTGGGATTGACATCTGAGTGCATCTGGAAAGAACAAACAAGCCCACACAAAATTATGTCTATGTGTGTGCTTGTGTTTATATTTTTATGTGTGTTTGTGTGTGTGCACTTGTTTGTGTTTATATGTATTTGGGTGGATGTATACATACTTTCCCAGTTCACAGGTGCAGTCAGGCAAGGTTGTGGGGGCTGGTGGGTCAACTACCAGATCTAGCTGGTACCAGAACTCTCCAACCAGCTCAGAAGTGAAGATAACACTGCAAGGAGAAAACAGGGTCTCAAACAAACACATACACACACACACACACCCTGAGCTTTAGTGATGTTGCAGTGATGAAGATTCTTTGAGTCATACCTACCACTGGGCTTCCACACATTGAAAAAGATTATGCCTAGGGCTATATAATTATACTGCATAACATTATCTTATATAATTTTCATGTATAATTTGAAATGTTATGTAAGTTTCAGTGCTGTATGTTCTGGCAGCAAATAACCAGAACACACCCAGAGAATTTGCAACTGTGCTGTTGTGATTGTAGTGTAGAACAAGCCAAGCTAGATATAGGCCACGGCACAAGCCAAAGGACAGCCACATTGAACTTCCATTCCTTTCTAGTGAAGCATAACACATTAATTTTGACACAATAAATTAAATTTATTTAAACTGCCAAGAGTTATCACATTGTATTCTGTGAGTGAGTGTGTGTGTGTGTGTGTATATATATAT
>JAOYSI010041039.1:0-28182 GCA_025775065.1 Hiodon alosoides
TATATATATATATATATATATATATATATATATATATATATATATATATATATCTTCTCTGTCAAGCACTGTATTATTTCTCTCTTTATTTAAAATAATTACAGGGGAATTATAACAAATTTGATTTCCCCCAGGTTCTGAGTATCTATTCTTACACTGTCCCTGTATGCAAATTCATTATTTCAACGACCAGGTTTCCGTGGAACGAGAAGGGTGGGGTTTCTGAGCAGGGTGGTTACACCACTCCCCCCTTAAGTCACGTTTCGAAGCCTTCCTCCTCGGCAAGTGAATTCGTCTTTCACTGAACCACATCCAACTAACAAAACATTGAATTCTGCCGCTCCTCCCTCGTTGGATATGTATACTCAAAGCAGTACACATCATTGGCATTACAGCAGGAAGTTGTAAAACCTTTCATTTCACAACGGAGAAGACTTGCGTGAATGACCGTACCATTTTTTAACGAACAGAAATGTATTGAGTAAAATTATCCTGGTGCGTCTTCGTCTCTGGGACAGACTGGTAGCTTGTGCAGAATAGGCTGCCTTTCCACATGATGTAGAAACAGAAACTGTCTGCTCCAGAGGTTCTCTGAAGTTTTAAGACATAAACGGCTATTTATGCATCTGGTGCAATCTCCCCCTCAGGAAAAACGTATGCTAGGTAAACATGCAGAAATAAAAAAGAAATCCTAAATCTGGCAGAACACAAGGAATATGATCAAAGCTAAAAAAAAATAAAAAAACAATTACATCAATCCAAAGCCAATTCGCAGCTTTTCCCCCATGGTCAAACATTTCTTGTTATTTCCACAAATGCTTAGTTATAATTTGCTGACGGATTGTGGCAGTGAGACTGGCAGCTCTCCTGTCCTCCCATCCACCTGCAGTCTTTCCAGGTGTTTTTTTAAAATCCTAATCTCTGAACTTCTTTTGAGCATTTGTGGCTTCAAATTTTAGCCCAGCAATGTTCCCCTCGCGTTGCTACTCTTTGGCCTGCGTCTCAGTAAAAATACTAATTACACATTACAGATTTAATTTCAGTAACTTCATCCTAAATGAACCAAGCTAACAATTAGCATTTTTTAGGCCTTTTGTTAGTTTGATTGCATGTGAGATTTTATTTGAGGAAAATGTGGAATTAAATACGTGAGGTAGAATTCAGTTCTGGGAGAAGTACAAATTAACAAATAATGGCTCAGTATTGATATGAGAGAGCGACAATCAGTGTTATATTTCGAGATCAAGAATGAAGTCCATGATTTAAATACATTCTAATTAAGATGATCCTCTGCAGTGGCCCGTCGCTATTTATCTCAATGTTAAATCTTAGGACACTGGATTCTCACGCTTTTTTGTATTATTTGAAATATATGCGGAAGCTAAAGATTTTTAAATGGCTAAAGTTGCTGATAAGAACTCCGGCGACCGTTCTGATAAAAAAACATAGAAAGCTGTTACTTTACAGGCAAAGGTCAACATAAACTGGTTTAGTAAGGGTGGTTGGCCACAAACCGAAATCAGTTAGTGATTGTACCGAGATCGTACTGCTGTGCAAACCGTAATTCAAGAAGATAAAAAGTCATGGATTAATTTTTAAGTGTGGAGAGAATTGCATGGAATGAGGCCAAGTTACTTGACGGGAGGTGGTCCGATGGGGTCGAGGGCACACAGTAACGTGTGAATGAGGTTGGCTTGTTCTCGTGAAGGCTGTCTCATGGAAGGCCATTTCACATATGACTCAACCAGAAGACAACTGCTAATCAAAACCGGCATAAGGCAGGCCGGACACTTCCAATCTACGAAGCTCCACCTGCCAAAGGGCTCTCGCAAACAGAATCACACTGCTGAAGAGCGATTAGCCGACGGTATTCCTCAGTCAAACGGCTTCTCTTCGATTATCGAGGTTAGCAATGCACCGAAACCCTCAGTGATTGAGCGTGCTGAACTCTCACTGAGGTCTAATTCTGCAAGTTTTTCTCACCAGCCACACAGCAGGTGTTCTCTAATAGCATTAAAATATGAGTAAAGGCCTGGTGAATTTACTAACTTATAAAGAATATGCAGAGCCCTGCATTTTGAGCAAAACTGAAGTGGAATAAACCTATCTCTGACTTTTTAACATTAAAGCCATACAGAAACTAATCTGATTTTCACCCACAGTTTGCCCCGATTCTGTCGCCTCTGCTTCCACGATCTGCCTAAATGTTGCCGCCACAACCACCCACTGCTGCACTCTTTGCGTGGCTAAATCCGCAGGGGTTAACGTTACCTCTTGTATTTCTTCCTCTAACTCCATGAGCCCTTCGCCTCCATCCACTGCCCCAACGTTGCAGGAATCTGTCAAAATCAAAGCAACCAGATTTGCTGTAGCAGGAGTCTAATGCCATGTATTCAACTATTAGTTCACACCATTTCCGTGACAACTCTCACTCTCACTCTCACTCATATAGTTTATATATATATAGTGGCCAGTAGTTAATGCCATTTCGGGGGTGAGTTTTATTATTTTTATCTCATGAATATGGAGCAGTACTTATATGGTAGTTTTCAGATACAAAACTATGAAACTGAATTGAAAAAAACAGAGCAGCAAAAAAACAATAAGATTATTGACATATTCAAAGTATCACATTTAATTGTGTTTGTTGGATAGTTTAGTTAATGAAGGTGTTCAAAGTCATTCAAAGTTAAACTCTGCTGAGGGGTGGGGCTCAGCTCAAAAACTGTGTAGACCACTGTTCTATGCAAAGTTAAAGCAGCACTGAGTGGCATGTAAGTGGTTTAAGGTTTATTTATTTTAAGCTGTAGCACTGGAGAAAAAACGTGAATATAACCTGAGTGATTCAGCCTTTAAGGTTCCAAAGGGGCGAATATCAATAAAGTCAGTGCTTAAGAATGGGGTGAGTGTGAGGTGAATTTGTGTCTAGATCAGTTTTCTTACGTGGGTAAATGTAAAGAAAGAAAAATTAAACCCAGATGCCTTGTTTTAAAATAAATTACATAGTATTGTCCCTTTTCTTGAATCTAATTAAATGCGTGATTTGTATTATTTGTAACATTTCTTGTTTATCATCAGAAAAATGAATTTATATAACCCAGCTACAGAAAAGTTTGGATGAATATTTCATATTTAATTTGCAACCCACAAGTTCATTAGAAAACCAAATATACACTATTTAATTACCGTTATTGTGTTCCAGAACTGCATTCAGAAACCCTAACGCTAGAAGTATCATCTGTTCTCATAAAAGCATAATCCTTCTATCTGTGCAATCTGCTGTTGGCCATAAAAGCGTTCATAATTAATCCTGGAAAGCTGATCTGAATTACTTGACAACAGCAGGGAAACCCTGTAATCTGGTCTGGTAGAAGTACGTAATTTGCCTCAGGATGTATTTTCACAGTAGAAAGCAAAACACAGCTGTTGGCAGTGACTACCGACATTAATTTAGATCTACACTCAAAGAAATTCAAGAAAATGTCAATAAGCCTTAAAGCAAAATGAATGAATTTGCTTGTCCAGATATACTGTAGATTTTCGGTTTACAACGTGTGCCTGAAGACTCCCCCTGTGCCTGTCCAGGTTTTTTTTTAACTTTGACCTTGAATTTCCATTGCAAAAATACAATTTATCTTGTTAATTATAAGGTAAATAAATTCACCTTTGTCTAGGAGCCGAACGAAAACGGGACAAAAGAAGACTTACCCCTCGAGAAGTGTCTGCTTCTGCTGATTGGCCATGGGGGGAGGGTGGGCGGGTCGTAAAAGCAGGAAGTGGCGCACCATGCCTATCCATCATCCAGGTCTTCCTGCAGCTCGCTGCACTGCTTCACGTGCGGATAAACAGAACCTTATGAAGACCCTCGCTGTTCGGCTCCGTCGCTGAACGTCAGACTTCTAGTGAACTGGAGTGAAAGGCAGTGGCTGGAATGCTTGTACACTAACTGCTCTCCAAAAAGCAGTTTGGCAGTTTGGCAGTTTGCTGGCCAGCTAGGAGGCCTCTCTTTCAGAGAGACCAATGCCCAGCTGCCAATCAACCTGTTCTTGAACTAACTTCCCTTTCAAACCGCTCAGACTAAAAATATATAACAAGGATTCTTTCACCACATTGATTTATAACACATTTATACAGCCGATTCAGGTTAACCACCTGTCTAGTATTTAACAATGGTATTAAATCATCAAGGACACGTATTAACCATTTCATCAGCTTGTTACACTGATTTGGTCCTCCATTGACTGATTTGAATATGCTACTTTTAAGGCCCAAATGCAGTATTCTCCAGTTAGTTCTTCTAGTTTTGATTTGTAGTTTTAAGGTTTCACCTGTGACTGGATGTTTTCATGCTCAAATAAAACTGCAGTTTTATCCCTGCCTGAGCACCTTGAACCTATTTAATTCAGTAAGTATCCAGCTCTTTCAACAGATATGGCCTTCTATATGATGATGATGATGATGATGATGATGATGAATATCACCAATATGGGCTGCGAGTCTCGCTACGATGATGCCTGTAGACAGCAAAATAATGTTATTTGTCTGTATGTGCCGAAACCGCTTTCACAGTGCAAATGGAAATCTACCAAGTGCCTTTTCATTAGTCTGTTAAGTATAAACATATAAACCTTTCTAAAAGAATCCACAAATACTTTTTATTGTTGGAAAACCCAGTAAAAACTCCCATTTGCGTGTTGTAATTAGCTGTTGCCCATGGTCACAACAGCTGTGCTAACACAACGCAGCTGCAGGAACAGCAGTCTTCACAGTGGCGGTGCAGTCGGCTCGCAGAAGTAACGTTACAAATAAATATAATATTGGCGCTGGTTGAAAGCTAGCTGCTGCGGTGATTCAGGGCAGGGTGAGGCTGCTCATCTCGTACACCTAGCCCCGCCGCTTCAGTTCTCACGGCCGCTCGCTCGCTTGCCCGCCCGCCAGCAGACGTTAAACAAACTAATAACATGTTTTTGTTTCTTTCTTTATGAAGCAGCTGGGGCTGAGCTAACGTCAGTGAGCGACTGTTTGAGGCTGGCAAGCCCCTGAGAGCCAGCACAAAATTAAACAGTGTCTCAGTATGGGAAATTCTAGTAAAGAGCAGGTGGCCACCACTGTTTGGTTGAAGGTGTTATTCAACGCTGCCCCGACACTGTGCCCAGCAGCCACAACGCTGGCGGGAGAATAGCTAGGAGGAGCCGATTGCCTCCGCTTACCAGGGAAAAAGCAGGGGCAAACATGTACCCGGTGTATTAAACAGCTTTAATACCCACAAATTCTGCTTTTACTGGACAGGGAATGTGCAACCGAAGAGTAGGGGCACCCTGTGTGGTAAGCAAATGCTCTACCTGACTGAGATCCATTCAGATTTTGCAGAGCAGAAGTTTTTTCTCTTTTTTCCCCTCCAAAACTAAACAACATGTGAATGATCTGAATTAATTTTTTGAATAGGCTGAAGTTTTCACTTGTCGTGATAGTGGCCGGATAAGGAAACGGCTAACAGGAAGGTTCTGGGGTCCAAGATCTGAACTGAGCATAGCAAAAATGAGTTTCAGCCAATTTCACTGAAAATGTAAAGTTACATTGCTTTGATGTAATATTCCCCACTAAAATCTGTGGAATATAACACGCTGGCAGAGAAAACATAGATTCTTATAAGCAAAGGAAATAAATAGATGGAGTCTCAATGCATCAGTGTACATTGTGAGGAATACTTGGAGCTGGTGGGACTTACGGCTCCCTATCCAGAGATCAAAGGCTTTTTCAGACGTTTAATCATTTAGCTCGAAGCCAGAGCTTCAGTAGAAGTATTCCCAGCATGAAGACTCCATATTGGCAAGTGTTTCTCTTTGAAATGTCCCTGCCCATCACTGTAATTAGCAGCTGATAGGTATCACACATATTCTTGGTCCTCTACTGTGCTGGAGGCTTTCGGTCTGTCAGTCTGTCTGTCTGTCTGTGAATCGCAGACAGAGTCGGTGAGAATCGGCAAACTCGGTTTAAGTGATTTGGCTTTCATTTTGTTAATGGGTAAATTACGTTAGAAATTACTTCATCGCTACACATGAAAAGGGTTGCATGTCTCAAAAAGAAACGATAAGCATCAGCAGTGTGCTAAGCTAAATATTCCATCCATTTTTGAAACCAGAGCCAGGCAGGCATATGGTGCAAGGCAGGGCAACACACTCACACACACATACAGGGCAATTTAGCATGGCCAATGAACCTAACCTGCAAGTCTTTGGACGGTGGGAGGAAACCCACGTGGACATGGGTAAAACGTGCAAACCCCACACAGACAGGCACCCCGAGCTGGGACTCGAACCCAGGACCCCTGGCGCTTTGAGGCAGCAGTGCTAATCACTGTGCCACTCCCTAAGCTAAATATTGCCCCTGTTCATTATAAAAAGTAATAGTTTTTATATGTGTGATAATTTTCATGTTTTTAAATCGTTGAAAAGTTTGTTGTACATTTTATTTTCCTCTCAGTGGCCTTTACTTGCTTAATCTCCCCCTTGACTTACTTGGCACTTGGCTCTTTTAATCTCATGGTGTGAAAGGTGTCCTCACGTCCAGACTGTTTTGACTTTTTGACTGTTTTTGTTTGTGGGGTGTGTATAATCCGCTTCTTTGTGACTCCCCCGTGTTTGGTCTGCCGTCACTAAAATGAGTGGATGCGGTCGACTTCAGTGTGAAGTCTGTGACTCGTTATAAAGCGGCTTCTCTGTGTGAAGCAATCCTGTCGCTCTACTCTGGAGAATATAATGGCTTTTATAACTGAATTGTTCTCTTTTCATTTTAATTCCATGCCTTAAACAAATGCTGCTGTGATTAATGTTCTTTTTGCATTCGTTAGACGCCACTAGAATTATCCATTCACACAGATGCACACGCACACACACACACACGCACACACACACACGCGCACGCATACACACACAAGCACACACACACACGTGCACACAAACACACTCGCATGCGCACACGCACACAAACACACGCACACACAAACGCACACGCACGCGCACACAAGCACACGCACGCGCACACAAGCACACGCACACGCACGCACACGCACACGCACACAAACACACACACACACACACAGACACACACAGGTATAGTATAACAGACCACCAGCATGTCTTTCTATATTCGCTGCCTTTCAGTGATTCATATTGAGTGGCTTGTGTGGACTGAAACAACTGCTCAACGGTCTGATGCAACTGTAATTTTGAAAACCTACACATTGCTCCACTACATTATGGATTACAGAGTCGACTAGCATTTCAGGGCAAAACAGTCCACCAGCGGCTTTTTCAGGCCAGCAGTATAGGCAGTAAGCTAATATATCCCACATCCTCCTCGTTCTTAATAATTAGCTCACAGCTTTTGGAAAGGTGCAGTTTCAGCCAAGTTATCATCACAGCCTGGAATTCAGGAGGGAATTGTAATGTCAAGAGGGAATTGTGATGTCAAGAGGAAATTATAAATTTTCGTGCTGCGGCCCTCCGCCAAATCACAATCTCCTTTGTTCATTAAAAAGTGTTTTTGGTATGACGTTACGCTACTGCTAACATACGGTGTGTGGTGCATCGAAGCTCATTTGCACTGCGGAAATACTGCTTAGAAAATGGCTCCGCTTTAGAGGTAGCATTAGCATTAAATATGTTTGTTTGTTTTGTGCAACAGCTTATAGCTGTGATGATCATTGGTCATTTCAAATGGTATGTCATGGTAATTGAGTGGGCACCGTAGCTTGGTTAGATGGTTAGAGTTGGCATCAGGATCCTGGGTTTGAATTTGGCTTGGCTAACTGTCGGTTCTCCCCGTGTTCGCGTGGGTTTCTTCTGGGTGCTACAGTTTTCTCCCACGGTCCAAACACTTGCATGTTAGTTGGACTGGCGACTGAAATTTGCCAAATATTTTACCGGCTAATAAGAAGTTTAAAAAAAAGAAAAAAAGAGTTGGATTCTCTCTCACAATGAAATTGTTGATGTCACCAAGATAGGTGACCTTTATGACCAAAAAAATAGCAAAACATAAAAGATAAACCTTTCTAGAGATAATTTGAGATAATTATTCCTCCCAACAACCAAGCAATAGACCACTGAACCCTTAAGCAGATTAACACTTTTCTTTAATTGCATTAAATTACCCCATTATATGAACTGTAAACCATACCTTTCCCTTATTAACATGAATAATGTAAAGCACATTACGATCTGTGTGACATTTTCAATTGTCTTAATCACAGTAATAAAGTTTGTTATATCCCAACTGGTACTTAAACCAGTCCCCTTATTCCCTCTTGATACATATGTATGCATCATTCAATGGGTATTTCTTCTGGAGGTGTTTATCAAAGATTTATTTGCATTAATTTATGTATTTAAGAAATACAAAGCTGGGAGTTAAGGCTGGCCCAGTCACTTGGCCCTTGGAACCATTATTAGGAAATAGCAATAGTTTCAGTAAAGAGAATAATCGCACCTTGATTTAATGCAGACCCATAAACTAAGGATAGTAATAGTAATAGTAATAGTAAAATACGACTTCCATAAGATTGCAGACTGGAGGGAAACGTCAGACCTGTGCAGAGAACTGCATAAATATCAGTCATTTGCCAACAAAAGCCAATGTGCAACAAAACACTGCAGAGAGCAGAGGAAACTTCAGATGCTGAGGCAGAGTTTTTCATGGGCATGTTGAATTCTGACCCTAGTGCAGACTGGAATATGTACGTTTTGATGGGCGGTTGGAAAGTCAGGTGAAGGCTAGGCACTGGGGCACAATGTGACAGTGAATTAAACGCACAACATTTTGTACAAGGCGAACAAAGCCTCGGGAATTATCAGTGAAGCACTCAAATCAAGCAAGGCCAGACCAAATGCTTTATACCTGAAAAGATACCTGCCATAGTAAGTTCAGGGTAAACCGGTCTAAAAAACCTTCACATTTTATGAAAGGACCAAATATTACAGAAAGCAGAAAAGTACTGGGAATACATTGTATGGGAACCGTAGGAAGAGGAAGGAGGATCCTGACAGATCCCATACATGACCTATGTACCTCATAGAAAAACTGAATGCCTCAAGCAGCTACTCTGGAAGCCAGTCCTAGCAAGTCGGGTTGGATGAAGAAAGCCCAAAGCTCAGCACATTCAGGAGACCAGTCACTTGAAATTCATACAAATGGATGTGCTTTGGCATAATCTCCACTGTATAAATCCCCCCGGCAATTATAGTGTGGAAGTAGTCACGGACAACATTTGTGCATGGAAGCAAATTAAAAGCATCTTGACCTGTGACTGGTAGCTGTATTACAGTATGAAAATACAAATTGTACATGCTTGGAGCAGACATTATAACACATACTCTAGAGGTGTGATGGATCTAGGGGGGAAAACATGCTCCCTAATGAAATAAAACAGGAAATGCCTAGAATGGGCCAGCTATCTGGGACTCTTCCTCCCTGAGGATACTGCTAGAGTTCTGCTGGAAATACAAAGTTGAGTGTTGTCGGATTAAGAAATTAACATGGAAGCTTTAAAGAGCTGCGGAGGCTGGTTACTGAGACTCTTGTGCTAACATCCTCCATCACCTCAAAACAAGAAAATATTTACTGTGGATGACATTAGTGCCGTACAAAGAAGAAGCTTTAGTCCAGGAAAGCTATTGTGATGTCGTACTCTACATAAACGTTCTCATAAACACAAACAAAATGTTCCTAAAATGCAGATTGCAAAGTTGCTTGTCAGCAATCCACTCAGGGTGCCACGGAGTTCATCAAATCTCAGAGATCCATTTACAATGAATAACTCAAGGAAATCCTCCTACTATTACATAAATACTGAGAAAACACTGAAAACATTTTTTGTAATGAGGTAGACTACAAATGGCTAACAGCTAAAGTGAGATAGGAAAGCACTGGTGGTCATTATTGGGCGTAAAGCCTTTTTTTTATCAAGAAAAGACTTATTTATAGAAGAGACCACCCTTTGGGGCACATAAGCCGCTGCAAAGACATTACAACATGTAATTTGGTGATTTGCTGGTTTTAGGTTAAGCCACTAGAGGGCCACATCACTGGGGATATGAAGGTCAGAGGTCATACTAAGGATTAAGCCATCCTACTCTTAAAGCTATTCAAATGGATTTTACTGTAGGGTTTATTTAATACTGCATTTAATATTGCAATAAAGGGAATTCATTGTAAGTCTGCTAAATACTTGTCTACTCCTGATTTTAATTGCTTATTTAGTGCACCACACTTAAGTCTGCAATGCGTAGCAAGCCATTTAAATTGTGCCAGCTGCAAGTCCTGGGAGTGTGTATTTACCTGATGCTGTGTGCTTTGACATCCCCATCAACCTTCTAAAGCATTTGTGTTCAGATACTGGGTTGTCAGAGCTTTAGCAGGAGCACTGAGGGTTTGTGTTCAGGTACCAGGGTGTCAGAGCTTTAGCAGGAGTGCTGAGGGTTTGTGTTCAGGTACTGGGATGTCAGAGCTTTAGCAGGAGTGCTGAGAGTTTGTGTTCAGGTACTGGGCTGTCAGAGCTTTAGCAGGAGCACTGAGGGTTTGTGTTCAGGTGAGGGTTTGTGTTCGGGTACCAGGGTGTCAGAGCTTTAGCAGGAGTCCTGAGGGTTTGTGTTCAGACACTGGACTGTCAGAGCTTTAGCAGGAGCACTGAGGGCTTGTGTTCAGGTACCAGGGTGTCAGAGCTTTAGCAGGAGCACTGAGGGTTTGTGTTCAGGTGAGGGTTTGTGTTCGGGTACCAGGGTGTCAGAGCTTTAGCAGGAGTCCTGAGGGTTTGTGTTCAGACACTGGACTGTCAGAGCTTTAGCAGGAGCACTGAGGGCTTGTGTTCAGGTACCAGGGTGTCAGAGCTTTAGCAGGAGCACTGAGGGTTTGTGTTCAGGTACTGGGCTGTCAGAGCTTTAGCAAGAGTGCTGATCCCTGCACACTCAAATAGCCGGAAGTCTCCTAGAATCTCAACCCCAGTTTGGCTTGGATGCAATCAATCTGAGTGGTAACCTCACTTACAACTTGGGAAGTCTGCCGCTTGGGCTAGTCTCACTCTGATTTAAATGAGCATTGTTTTTTGTCAAATGATTTTGTGTCAAAATCCAAGTTAAAGAAAATGTATGTGTTTTTTGCTTTCAGTTCCCACAAATATGTGTAAAAAATTAATTCAAGGAGGGATCAATCTTAACCTAAATTATAAGATACAGTATAAGATATATTATAAATTACAAGATAGAGTTGAATGTATTTTACCAGTAAAATGTTACGTTCAGTGTAATCCCTTCATGACAAAGCATGACAGTTGCTGCACCTTGCTGCTTGCTGTTTCCTCACGGGCAGATTTGTAATCACTGGGCAAAATAAAACCCTAATTATTCAGTGAAATCCTCCTTGTTCCTGTAGCACTCAGTAATCTGCAGCTCTGGCCAATCTGGCTAACGTGCAGAGAGAAGCCTGGAGATCCGGTCTGCCTTGCTTTGTCAGTCTAACAGAGTCCATATGCTGCAGTGACGACACCAGAAGAATAGCGCGAGCAAGGAGCTGATCTCTGCTCTCACAACAGCGCCCGTGTCTGGGTTCTTTCGTCACCATGTCCTCATTTCTAAAAATGAACTTACATTTTTATTTGACAGGGTGCGTTTACTATTTAGTCTAAATAATGGACCTGTGGGGTAAATGTTGCATATGTACGAGATGTGCTATTCTCCACAAAGGTTTAGTACACTGCGAAAGCGTCCCACGGCTCTGGCGTTTATAGCACTTACACCACTTTAATCGTTCTCTGAAAAAGATTATATAGTGGTCGGTTTGTTCCTCAAAGTGAAGTAAGGCGTAAATCTGCTTTGACACATATTGCAGCAGACAATGGGGCTATTATAAATGGAAACCTGAAAAACACCACATACTGTCTCTCACTTCACATCCCTGCTTCATTTTAGGCAGTGAATTTAAATGTGAGTGCAACACAGAAGGCAAACTCCAACAGTTTGCCTCGGAGTGGAGGAATTTTACTTAGAAGATATGTAATTTAGAAAATAGACAATGCACTCCAATGTTAAATGTCCCACTGTCAAGATGCTTATATAAGAAGTCGGATGTATAGAGGCAAAACATCTTCAGACACCATTGGGTTGTTGGTACTAAGAGTTTCATAATGAGAGTATTATTTCTGTTGATCTTCTATAACTGTAACTAAGTAGGCATATTTTTGACCGAGGCCTTTTCCTTTAAGAGATAACCTAGACATATTGTTTTATATTGTTTGCAAGCTGTTGGAGAGGCTAGAGTTTCCATATCACCACTTGGAAATGTGACTATAATATTTTACTGTTTAACTATGCCTCTTTATTGCCTTTTTTTTTCTCAGATTTTTCTCAGAAAGTCACTTCTGCAACCCACGCAGCCTACTTTGTCCTTTTTAATTTAATATAATTCCTATAATTACCCAGAATTGCGGCTTTATCAGCTGAAAAAAGGATAATTTTGTCCCTAACAATAGACATGGTCATTGTGAGCGAGGTGCAGAGATGCAGAGGCATAATTAAAGGCAGACTTTGTATGAAAGGGCCCAGGCTTAGATTTTCATTAGTGCTGTCAGAGAGCCATTTGCCTGGTAGCAGACTCTGTTCGGGGAAAAAAGAAACTTGACTAAGTGTGGAAATATGGCCCAGAGAGAGTGTCTGGTAATGTCTGGACTGCCGGTGTGAAGGCGGAGGAAATGTTAACTTTAGTGCAAGTCACTACCTACGGCGCAGACATCTTCAGCATGACCTCATCTGAGGAGATTTCAAACCGCCTTACCCATATTTACAAAAGACCAGAGGGACACGTAAACAAGCCCCCCACCCCCACCATCTTGTGTAAACCATCGTTCGTCTTCAGAGGCACTGCAGTTATTGTCCATACAAAAACATCAAGGTTTCTTATCTTGGTTTGATTGTCTAGGGATGACTGTAAGTGAGAGACAGCAAAAAGGCTCAAAAGACAGACAGGGCTTCCTGCAGGAAAAGTTGTAGCATTGAGACGAGCTTTAAAAAATGTCACTTACACTACTTAGGATAGCACTTACTATGGTGGGGTGCCCAAGTTTGAATTATTGTGTGGTTTGTGCACAACGGATGCATGGTTCTGCTCATGATTTAAGTGTCGCTATTTTTCATCGAAGCGTGAGAGGGTGAATGCTTATCAGTCTCATTTGTCCCTCAGCTACAAATTAACGTTTGTGCAAAGTACTCTGCTAGAAATTCATGTAATATGACTGCCCTTTCTTCAGGTCCTCGGTGTACAATGCATTTTGTGTGGATCTTTTTCTGCATTGTTCTGCTCCTCCCATATTGAATTAAGACACAAAATGCAATTTTCCACGTTTACCATGTAATGTAGAGTATAATGTAGTGATCAGTATCTGTGAGGTTTTATTTTGCCTTTTAAATTTAAATAAAAATACCAGTTTTTACACATGCACAGCAAATCTAACCAATTGTGAAGTATTATTTTTAGTGCATAAAACATTCCTTTTCCTTGCATTATTTGTTCTTCATGGCAATCTTTTGAACTGTGAGCCATCCGCATTCTAGAAGGGGCAGTCAACTCACAATTCATTATTTGTCAGACAATATCCCTTTTCAGTGCATTCCATAGTATGAAATTATGCCCTCCCGTTGTTATATGGCGAATTATATCTTCTGCATTTGTACAGCTTAATTCTCTAGCTAAAATAAGCTCACGTGTAAATGGTAATACAGTCTAATCGGCTTGTGCCGCGGTCAAACCAATCAACATATGTAATTCATGGCACTATTAAATACAATTTTATTCCATGCGATTAACAGGTTGTCAAAAAAAAACAACCCTAATTTAAAAATCTCCGCTGACTATCTCTGTCTATCACCTGGGCAGGTACAAATGAGACTATATCGTAATATATTTGGCTTCCTCAGTGTGGCATTTTATATTTTTTATTTTATTTTATATATACATTTTACATTGTTATATAAATGGCAAAATATTAAGGGATTGGTATAAATATTGGAAATGAATGTATTGCTAAGAGTGAGAAATACGATATTGAAGTTTCACTGAACATTCCTGAGTGTGTACTTTTTCTCCATGTATGACCAGCACAGTCATTGTGCAGTAGTTGGCTGGCTCTCAGTGCTTATGACTGAGTCACCCTGACACAAAAAGAGCGATTTACTCCTGTACAAGAGCTGGCTGAGCAACGTGAAAAGTCGAATGAAAACAGGAAAGACGCATAAGGGTCCGTTATGCTCCAGTTAAACGACTGCAAATTACCTCAGAATCAGAGCAATGTTGTTACTGCCAAGTGTTAAGAATTGCACATATGTTTATGGTTTAATAAATGTTTCATTGGTTTCTAACTTCACCCTGGAAATTCTCAATGGCCCTATATTCCTGAGTCAAACAACAATTTTAAGAGTTAAGTGTACAAAATTATGAAAATGTTAAGGAGGAATGTGTGCTGTAGTAGCAGAGTGATGGCTGAAAGTATAACATTTAATAAGACTTACAAATAAAGAGTCAAAATGCCTCAATTGAGGATTGATATTAATTCATATTTTATTAATATGTTAGATATCGCCTTTTTTCAGTTATACCTCTTTAAGTAATTTTCACAAATATCGGTTCAGTTGGTGTGTTGCGTTCCAGACTGCTGGTGTCTAGAAAGTGCTTGGGCCCATTGTATCGCTGGTGTCAGACTTAAGGATGAAATTGAGGAAGATAAAAAGCTCACAGTTGGTCAAGGACTCTGCTTGTTTGGCTCTTCAGACAAGTCAACTTTTCTATAATTTACTTTGTTCCTGGTTTGAATATGTGCTCACTTTTATTCACTTGATTAAAGTAATTAAGACAAGCTAAATATCTTAGAGAAGTAATTGGTTTCTCAAAAACAAAGGAAATTTGTTTTTAACGTCCCTGTGGCAATTATCATTGTGCTTTCAGCAATCTTTTTTATAACAAATCTCAAGGGTAATTTAATGCTTGTTCTATTGAACACTCCATGGCCAGGAATTTCCCTGAGAAAATATGCTTTAACTTGAAGGAGAACTCAATGAAAAACTTTGTTATTTTAACAATTTGTGGTGTCATTAAAATGAAAGGGCTTATGCTGGAGGTCCTGTTGTTAAATTTCACACAATTACTGTAACTTTCTAGCTCACATAATTTATGTTATGCATGTTAAAGGATCAAAGGGAGAGTATTAACATACCGTTGCAACTAAATGTGGAAAAAATATTTTTAAATGTTCACAGCATCTTTTGCATTCCCTTTCTTTCTTTTTCCAAAATGAACTTTTTATTAACAGAAAGAAGAGTCTTGTTGATGCATTTAGGAGAACAATTCAAATGCATTGCTGTAAAAACATTCAGATGTTTATTATTATTATTATGTTATGCTCTCTCTGCAGATGCAACAGCTTTTCTATGAAAACTATGAGCACAACAAGAAGGGGTTTATTCAAGAGCTTCACAGCAGTAAGATCCACAATGCCATCACCATGCACCCCAACAAGAGGCCTGCGTACCAGTACCGGCTGCACAGCTACATGCTAAACCGCAGGATTTCTGAGTTGCGGTACCGCACCATCCAGCTGCACCGTGAAGGTTTAGTCATGAGCAAGCTCAGCAACACGGAGGCCCTGAGGGAGGACCAGCAGCTGGGGATGACGCCCTCGTACACGCGCTTCCAGCCCACCGAGCGCGGCGATGTCATTGAGTGGGAGTTTCTGACCGGGAGGCACCTGTACTCCACAGGACAGAACCAGATGCCTCGACAGGGCCTCGGGAGCGTGCTGCGGGCTGCACTCGAGGACACGGTGCTCCAGGTGATGGAGATGATCAACGAGAACTCCAAGGCCCGAGGCCGTGTCATCGACTTCAAGGAAATCCAGTACGGCTACCGCAGAGTGGACCCTATTCATGGGGCAGAGTACATCCTGGATCTTCTACTTCTGTACAAGAAGCACAAGGGACGGAAGGTGACGGTACCAGTTAGGCGGCATGCCTACCTGCAACAATCTTTCAGCAAGCCCTTTTTCGCTGAAGCTGAGGAGCTGGACATCAGTGAGCTGGTGGAGACCATCAACGCAGACTCCCAGTCATTTTCCTTCCTGTCAAACTCCTTGAAGATCTTCTCGCCCTTCCAATTCACAGAATCTACCAAAGAAATGCGTGAGCACAGCCAGAAGAAAATTAGCTTCCTTGTTCCACTAACTGGGAGGTTCGATATCTTTGTCCGTTTCATGGAGAACTTTGAGAAGACATGTCTCATCCCCAACCAGAATGTCAAACTGACTATCATCTTGGTGGATAATGACAGCAACCCTGACAAAGAGAAGCATATGGAGCTGATCAAGGAGTATCACAATAAGTATCCCAAGGCTGACATCTCAGTTGTTCCAATGACTGGTGACTTCTCCAGAGGACTGGCTCTGGAGATGGGCTCATCCCAGCTGGAGAATAATACCCTGCTCTTCTTTTGTGATGTGGACCTTGTCTTTGGCACTGACTTCTTGCAGCGCTGCCGGGATAATACTATCCAGGGTAAGCAAGCATACTTTCCTATTATCTTTAGCCAGTATGACCCCAAAATTGTCTACGCAGGAAGGCCCCCTGATGACAACAACTTTGTTTTCACCAAGAAAAGTGGCTTCTGGAGAGATTATGGCTTTGGAATCACCTGCATATTCAAAAGTGACTTGCTGAAAGCTGGTGGATTTGATACAACGATCCAAGGCTGGGGCCTGGAAGATGTAGACTTGTACACTAAAGTGATTAACTCTGGATTAATGGCATTCCGGAGTCAAGAAACTGGGATCGTCCACATTTACCACCCTGTTCACTGTGACACTAACCTAGAGCCCAAGCAATACAAGATGTGCCTTGGGTCTAAAGCAAGTACTTACGCATCCGTGATGCAGTTAGCTGAACTGTGGCTTGAGAAACACTTAGGTGTAGGGTACAACAGAACTTCCTCATGACATTCCTGCTCTTCCCTCCTATGGAGTTTACCTCAGTCCTGAATGAGTGTGGAGAGCAACGGAGTGTGTGCATGAGGTGTTGGGTACGCGTGATTGTTTGGGTAACTTTGTGCAATTGTTTTGTTTCTCTCTTTTTCTTTGTCCTGGTTTCTCAACAGCGTCTTCCAAAGGACCTTTTCTGCACATGTTAAATCCATGGATGTTTTACATAAAACTGCTACGATGTTTATTTTGTTGACTCTTATATCATCAGAAGCCCACATGTATTCTCAGGAGCACATCTTTAATAACTTGGCCACTTTCAGTGAATGAGTGCAATGCAGCTGCGTCTTATGCTGACTGGACATAGTTATGCTTTTCACAGTTCTCCTCCAGCATCAATGAACCCAGTGTGACAATGACGATGAAAACAAAACAATGAAAAATGAATAAATGAATAATGACACTGACAATAATAATACTGAAAGTACCGCAAATGTGCTTTAAAGCTCCCAGAGGGGAAGAAACTGTAAAACAGAGTTTTCTAATTTATACAAAAGAAGTAAATGTAAACAAAACTTTCTTCATCTGCAGTATTTTTTAATTGTGTGAATAATAATAATTTGATGATTGTATCTTTATTTTTAGTAGAAATATTTCCATGATGTAAAGGTACTGGATACCGTCCAATGTCTGCTGTTTTCTCAAATGCAAAAAATTCCATATTTTTATTTTATGACCATGACCAATGGATATTTTATTTTCCATTATTTCATCTTTGTGGCTTTCAAGTCATTCATATTGTTGGCAAGAACAACAAAGTTATACTACAAGGGTTTATTTATAATAAAAGTGTTAAAATGCAAACTTTTTTTCATAACTGATTATCTGTGTTTTATTTAATACCACATTTAGAGCAAATGTTAATTCTAAAGCTGATTAATCAGAGACTGTTAAAATTATATCACAAACACAAACATTTTTAAAACTAAGACATTTTTCTAGTACTGAGGATAATGTACAGAACCACATTAATTCACCAAATACATCACCTTATACTGAAGATTACGTAATGTGTTTCAGGAAAATTCTAAGAAATACTCATGGGCATTTATTTTCAGAACATCAATATTTTGCTGTAAGAAAATGTGAAATACAATTTCTGAATGATCCATGAATACTAATGCAGATATTAATCCAGTACTACATGGACAAGGTTAATTATTTGTATGAGCCAAAATTAATCCTATACTTTCAATTAATATGATGGATTTCTTTTAATGGATTTCTTTAAAAATCCATTTTAATATGAACAGACGAACAGCCTTATTAGCTCGGTCACCCCTTCTCTTACATTTGAGTCGGATTGCAACAGCCAGATATTTTTCTCATTTGAATATGGTCAGTTTTCCTCTTGCCTCTACCTGTCAATTAAATGGTGGTCTGCGCCAACAATTGAAGAATGTAAATTTTACAAAATAGTTGGAACCATATGCAACCCAAAATGCAGGGTTAAAAAACTATACATTTGAGTAAAAACATTTCCAATATCCCAGTGATTACTAGGCAGGATGATTTGTTCCATTTATCTTAGTGTTAGAAGGTTTTTGGAATTGTATTTGACATCTCCTCTATCAGATCGTATGATTTTGTAATGGACCTAATTTTATGGATGATACAAGTCTGCAACAAAATCTCAATAATTGCATAAATTAAATTCCCATCAGTATTTCTAGATATGTTGGAAAGAGACACGGCTTGCAAGTATTAGGTTGTAAAGTTTACAAACAAATCTTAAATAAAACACCCCAAGGAGAACCACTTATTTATTTAACTAGCAATTATTTTGAAGAAGACCTTTATTGATGGCAAGAGGCACACAGCTGCCTTTGGTATGTTCACTTAATTGCATTTTTGACATGCACAGCTTACCATACACCCTTAAAGAACATCTCCCATAATACCACCCATATCCTAACTATTATTGATGTCTGCAGTAGGTTTAAAGGCCTTAAAGTAGAGTCATAGTACTCAAGTCTAGTTGGAGTTTGGAAACCATTTAATATTTTTTATAATATTTTTATTTCACTCAGAAAGCCATGACTCAGTTTCTGCTGAGTACAGCCAAGACCAAAGTGATTGTTGTTTTCAGAGCTAATAAAGCTTTTCCTGTCAAAATGCCAATCCGTATCAGACAATGCTATCCAATGTCTATTTTAAACAAATTAAGTGCCAATCATATTCTCCACTGTTTGAGAAAAAATATTCATAGCCACTGATATGAAACTTTTCCAATTCAGAACTTAATGATAAAAATTAAAAATAAATAATCAAAACTGGCCTGGAGCAGTGCAACTTCCACCAACACCCAACTGTTAAAAGAGTCGGTCTTCAGGCCCTCAGAAGCTGAAGTAATGTCTGACTGAATATTTTCGTTATATATACATTTTATTTATTTTGATATTTTTGGTTCTCAAGGTGGGTCCTAGAGTACCCAGATGAGCACTCAAAATCTGTAAAGAGATACAGAAAACCTTCTGGATGGGTGTACTCCAAGAGCGGGATTGATATCTTTACATATTTAAAGTTCTAATCTTAGTCAATGTTACCCAAATTGATCAGTATTCATAAGCTAGTATGACAATTACAATTTTTATTTATCTTTTTTCTTCTTCATTATAGATAGATAACAATAAATAAAATGAATTGCTCTAATTTTACGGAAATATGCATTCTGCACAATTTGGGTAATTTGAGTCTCGAATCAGACTTGGATTCTTTTGGTATAAAATCGGCCTCAAACTCTCTTTAAACCTTCTTTGCCATTCACGTTCTTCATCAAGCAAATCTTGATGGACATGTCATGGGACAGAATAAAATAAATAAATGTTCCAACAAGAAATAAAAAATAAAAGATTTTGGTTATTGATGGTGATGGATGAGACCAGCAATCCCTTCAAGGAGGAAAAACGAATTTGTCTGCTCTAACCCATTCTTCAGACAGGATGAGGTATGAACATGCTTGGGAAAGCTGACAACACAGTATGGCAAACAATTAAAGATTTATGGTGTATTATACTCTAATATCAGTCAAACCTGAAGGTCTTGAACTTTCTATTATAATTGCCATGCATGCAATGGTATAGTACTTTATGTCTATAAAAGTCTACAACTTGCAGAGGTAAAAACTGATACAAGTACAACCTCCCAAAGGAACAACTGGTAGGCCATTGCCCAAAACCATTGGGAGCCGTACAAGCCATCTAAGACAGCCACATATCAATTCTAGTTTGTAACTAAACAAAAGCATAGAACAAAACAACCTGCAGTGATGTCAAAACTTGTGCTAACAAAAGAACAAAGCTAACCAAAATGACATACTCACAGCAGAAAGGAGTGACCACGGCTGGATTAGCTCATTTTGAGCCACTGGCCACGACTGCTTCATGGGCCCCCTCCCACCTAACCAAAACAAGACATGTGTCCTATGGAGGGTGTACGAGCCACCATCTTGAGAAACCAACTCTCTGTTCTGTTAGTGGCAATCACACTAATGATTCTGTAATGATAGAATCCGTAATCTATAATGATTCCCCAGCAAACTCAGTGTTGATGCTGCAGACTTAGCCACT
Organism: Hiodon alosoides; assembly: GCA_025775065.1. Classification (NCBI taxonomy): domain Eukaryota; kingdom Metazoa; phylum Chordata; class Actinopteri; order Hiodontiformes; family Hiodontidae; genus Hiodon; species Hiodon alosoides. Next base: position 20,635 of record JAOYSI010041039.1, read on the forward strand.
CTGTTTAGGAACGCACTCCACTCTTCCAATTAACGCAGCCGGGAGTCGCTCGTCTATCCAGCGCTCTCTCTTGTTTCTTTATCCATGTTTTTCTTTTGTTCGGTGAGCCCTTTAGGGGCGCGTCGATCCATTATTTCTTGAGTTTCTATCTAACTAGTTAACATCTTGGCTCCCTTCACATTAAACCGACCTACACATACCACTCTATCAATTATAATTGGAGTGTTTTCTGGTATTTTCAGTATCTCCTGGTTTAAAAAGTGACTACTAAAAGAGTGAGTGTGTAAACCTTTGAGAGTTGACTTGATCATCGTTATTGTACTACTACAAAAAAACGTACCCACATCGAAAATTAAAAGCGCCATCAGGGGCTCCCTGGCAGTAGGTAATCTGGTCATGAGAGTGGCCTCAAGGGGCGCCCTGCTGATTTTTTTTTTATTAGCGATTGACTGCATTTCATCACATAATTGCCAATAATTGGATGGTGGAGGATCTGTACGGCCACGGCAGTAAGATAAATTGTCATGATTCTCAACAGTTCCTGGACAATCCTAGCCTGGCATGGAGAATCATCCTTCTTCAAGACCCCATCCGCGGATGGTACAATCCACCATGAAGGGATGCACCTTGTCAGCAACAATGTTCAGATATCCTGTGGCGTTTGAATGTTGTTACACTCGCAACAAGTGACCAAATGTGTTCGACAAAAACCCACCCCAAACCATCAGAAACTTAACAAGCACCAACATCACACTGCATTGTTGAGTGTACTCATATCTGAGAGGAAGCAGTGTTATCAATCAAATATTCTGAAAAGTACAAGCCTGTTGCTTATTGAACTTCGAGATCTAAATTTCGGCATGAATATGATTGACATAGAAGGGTGTGTAAAAATTGATTTAAGATTAGAATGCAATTTAAAACGTGTAAGTAATTTAATACAATAAATTCTGACATTACTGAACACTCATTAGATTTGGCAAGTACATTACATCCTGTTGGTTTTCGTTGAATCAAAGTTACTCAGAAATAAATGAATTCATGATTATTCAAAAAGCAAAGACTAGATTAGCGATGTCGCTTGATAATAGCAAATCCTACTCATACCTTGTGCTATTTAAAGAATGTTTAAGAAGTCATCAGTAAAGTTAGCTGGTGAGTCTCTTGACCTTTGAAATACAGTATTGATTGCAAATAATCTGTCTGCAGAATTGTTCATTCAAAGGCTCACTTTTCCAGACCTTCTGTAGGTGTCACTAACTAAACCTGATATTAATGCATTGCACGTGGTAGTCCCAGCCTCCCAATCAAACATCCAATTTAATCTTCTTCTAAAGACATAACAGAGCATAACAGATTATATGAGAATATAAGGTATTCGTCTGTAGCATTACCGACAGTTGTTTAGCAATGGAAAGGCAATTTCTGCTTGCGGTGCTGTAGTCTTCCTAAAGGTTTTCCAATGGTTACAAAAGAACCCGATTCTAAGCAGAATAGAAGTATTTTAAAAGGTGATCTACAGGCAGTTGTATGATTTCTTGCGTTTTTCCCAGTTGAAAGGGGTTAGGAACAGTCATGTTCTTGGCAGAACAGGAAGTTAACAGCTAATTACTTTTTTTATTATTATTTTTAAAATTCTAACTCAAGCGAACTCCCTAGGCTGGCAAGACCTAACCAAGTACTGCGATTATTGGGTTTTCATCTCAACTCTGTGTATTTAAAAAATGTATTAAAAAATGTATTAAACACACTACATAAAGACATTTTAACTAGAGGAAATATTTGCACATATTCTCCACCTGTACCCCATAGTCATTTCCACTTCTTCAGGTGAATGCATGGATTGTGTTGTTAATACATTTCTTGGAGCAAGAGGGTAGCAACCTGGTTGTAATGTGTTTTTAAATGTATAATTTAATTTAGAACCTTGTCGTCATTGGAAGATTGCCAATAATGTGGTAATGTGCAAAGTAGAATGCAGCAATTTCTCACATTTTTATGTATTTGTATGTGTTTGTTTTCATTTTCAATATTTTAGTTTGGAGGCCAGGTTGGGGAAAACAAACTCATTAAATGATTAAAGTAAAAAAATCTATTAATCTAATTCTGACTCATTAACAGAAACACATTTTAATTCGGTCTTTCTCATGCTGGCTTCCCTGTTCAAACGCCCTAGCAGGAATGACTCAATATGTTGGTATTGTGTGTACTGTAAAACGTTTCAAAGATTATTTATTATGCAAACAAATGAGAATGAGCTGAGGTGATTATGTTTCAAAATGCCATAACACAAGTCTTGCACTTGACAGTAATTTTAGATAAACAATAAAAAATAAATAAAAGTCCTTTATTCTCTAATCTCTGCAGCTAAATTCTGAATTCATCTTTATTTGTATGCTCTTTTTCATGTCAGTTACCATGGCGTTCATTGTTTTTCTAATTTCAGTGCATTTCTAAATTTTTGCATGGCCCTGCATGTAGGAGCCATGTATTTTTAGTTCCATTTTGTGAATTTTCAGGTTGTAAATAGACCCCAGTAACTTTAACATGGTTTAAATTTGGAGTGAGTTGTAAATGGTCTAACTGCCTCTTAATGGCAAATCTGTGCGTGCTTGCTCTTTTAATGCATACACTACCATGTTAATCCTCCCTATGGAACAGATGGAATCAGACTGATTACGAGTGTCGCAGGTTGCAGGTTCCCCAGAGTAAAGTTGAGGTCTAGTTGGAATATCATGACACATTTTTTACTCATATTCACTGTCCTGGCCTAGGTCTAGTTTTCATTTGGAATGTCATGACACTGTTTTAATCACATTCACTATCATGGCAAAACTCATACTCCAGATATTGTGTTCGGTTAGGCCAATATCCTGGCCTTAAATATACGGCATAAAAACTACCTATATTTTAAAATGAAATTGATTTTGCACAGTTCCACAGAGTTGGTGCTCTAGTTTTTCGGTGTTGCTGCAATTGCTCCCACATAGACTTCCTCCGCAGTAATACAGTTATCTATGGTTATGTAGGATTCTAGAATCCCTGATTTGTTCTAAATGGTGTGTTAGATTAGCACTGTGTTCTTTCATAAATATTATACTATTGCATTTGCAGCTTATTTTGTATTCTAGCACATTGTGCTTTAGAATGTGTGAATGTTTTATTCTTTTATTGGCACCAGTTGCTTGTTTGTTTTTCCATGCTGTTTGGAGCCCATTTGTGTGAATGCATTAGACTACACAATCCTTGGCTGAGGCTATGCACTGTTCACTTACTCTGTTCACATCATAAACAGTAATATGAATGTTATCTGACAATGTAGTTTGTGGTCTTACAGGAAACGCGTTAGTTAACAAGAGGTCAAAGTCAGTACTCCTCTCTGAACCCACCATTTTTTTATATACCGATCCAATTAAGCTTGTATTCGCTATGCTGTCATGGTTATTTACTCAGGTTTATGTGAGGATAATTGTATAGAGAAGTCTGCCCAAAAATATAGCGGTTTCCCAGTTTGCTGTTGGCATCAGGTTGATTCCTGTTCTTGAGTTAACACCTCCACATAGCAATGCATTTCCCTGGGACTGGAAGTAGTACATTTTCCATAGACTTTTCTTGTTCTCCTGCAGATAGAATAAAGAATACCTGACCCTCCCACCATGTTCTGTCAGGGACCCACCTCCCACCCTCACCCCATGTCCTATCCTGGGTCCCACCTCCCACCTACACACCATGTCCTGTCAGTGACACACCTCTAACCCTCACACATTGTCCTGTCCTGGGGCCAACTCCGTGTCTCACACCATGTCCTGTCAGGGACACACCTATGACCGACCCTCACACATTGTCCCATCCGGGGGGCCCACCTCTGGCCCTCCCACCATGTTCTGTCAGGGACCCACCTCCCTCCCTCACCCCACGTCCTATCCTGGGGCCCACCTCCCACCCTCACACCCTGTCCTGTCAGGGACCCATCTCTGACCCTCACACCGTGGCTGGTCCTGGGGCCCACCTCCAACCCTCACACCATGTCCTGTCAGGGACCCACCTACAACCCTCACACATGGTATAATAATTACATTATTTTGTCATAATGACCTTGTGTGTGTTCAGATCATTGAGGCCAGTTTGCATAAGGATGTGCTTAGGGTTGCTTAGTTCACTGATGTCCACCGAAAAAAGATGCTCTAAGGCATCAGCTCAACTGTATGTTGTGTGCTTCTGCGAGTACCTATGTTTTGTGTGTAAGTTATAGGTAGAGCAGTATGAAGAGTGGTGTTGGGGGCCTGCAGTCTGCGTGTGCTTGTTAGATGGAGCCAAGTCTGATTGATCACTGTTGGGGACATTTCAGTGGTGAATCGGTGACTGGTACAATAGTCTGTGTGTCCAAGTTATCCCTTCAATTAAAAACTACCTGACACTGTGGCCTGGTAGGATTTGAGTTTGAGACCTGTGCTTTAAATTAAGCCAACCGACTAGAAGTTTGACTGAGAACACAGCTTCCTCTCAGATAAGAGAATAATCAACAATGTGGGCTGGTGGTGGCGGCGGTGTGATGGTGGTCTTTGAAGATTCATGTTAATTATTTTTTATGTTGAAAATACGATTTTTATCCCATTGATTAATGAGAAGGAACTCTACTGCCCTATTTGTGAGGAAAATCAACCATTGTCATGGGGTTTTACATGAAGTACTGATATTCCAAGTCCTATATATTTACTGTTAGGCTAACAGTAGGTATCCTGAGCAGTTGTCATGGAAACAAATGTGAGACCTTGCTACTCTAACTTATTCTGTTCATGCATAAGGGTCTATGTGCCACTAACTGACAACTGAAGTTGGGCAACATATCTAGTAATGGCATTGCTTTATCTAGAATATTGTTGCTTTGATCTGAAAGAACATCCTGCAGTTAATATTGTACTGCCCTCTGGTGAAAACTATTTGCATTAACAGCGTGTACACATTTATTGCTTTGATCACAATTGAATGTAACTTTAGCGTATTGATGAGATTATCGCTCATATCATTCAATGTTTTAGTTCTGGTAAAGAAGCCTGATGCGAATTAATTGTGCCAGTGATTTGCATACTGACCATGACCCAAAACAACTATTGGGCAGGATTTGAGGAAAAGAATAAGGAAGATAATTCCCTCCAGAAAGGAGAATCCGTGATAAACAGAGCTTGTTATCCAAGATCACGCTATCATCTTTGCAAAGAGTCTTAAGTGCAGACAGCTCCTTCTTCTTCCTGAGCAGATTAAAAACTCTCTGATGGCTGAATCCACAGTCCTTACCTGTAGCAAAAAATGTGAAGTTCAAAAAGATTTAATTAAAGCTTCAGATCGCCATCAAGGACTCTTCTATCTATCCATGAATTTAAGTACGTTTTGTGACCATCTAGGCAAACAACAGAACATGTGCCATATACAAGCAAGCAGAACTTCCTATATTTGTAAAAAATGTGGCTATTGTTTAGAGGAACTGATATTGTAACACAAAAAAAAATGTATATTTTTAATAAGTTAGCAGATGCACATATTTTGGGCCAGCATTGAAATGAATTTGAACCCAAAACAAGCCGGGCAGGAGAACACAGAGAGCATCTCCAGTCACTTAGCACTTGATTCATTTGCTGCGTCTGCAGACACGCCTCCGGTGGGAGAGAGCTGTCAGGTGGTCGTGCGGTTGAGCCTGGTGGCGTTTGGCCTAATCATCCTTGTTGGCACAGAACAAACGACGGAGCACGGATCCCTGTGATGGTGATTCATGTGCCACTCTGAACCTGGCGCACGCCTTCTCCATTTCATCCAGTTGCCATCAATTCAAAATGTATGCTTTTGCTTCCAGTGTCTGTTACTGCTCAATAATTTGGGCCTCCTTCTCCATATCTGTTGCGTGAAAAGTATCCAAAAAGCACATCACAATGGTTTTAACTTGAATATTTGAATAAATGATTAGAATTTGAATAGCACTAAATAAGATACACGCTCTTTGCAATATTCAGAGCGTACAAAGCGTACAAAAGTGCCAAAATTTAAGGTTTAACGTCCAATATAAGCCAAGCTACCATGCCCATTGAGAAGTACCGCTTAAGTGGTGAGGTGATAAAGTCTATTAGGCTTTCAGTGCCATGTACCTTTAAATAGTTGAATTTCAATGACAAATGCGTGGCTCAGATGCCTGTATCGACTGACCCCCAAATGTAATTAGCAGCATAGTCAATGATTCATGCCACTAGGAAACCACCCACCTTAATTAAATTAGCTAATTTCATTTGATTTACTGACATGCAGGCTTTATCCTTGTACATTACTAATTATTTTGAGCCCTTTATTTATGATGTTATTGTGTGGCAACCCATTCCCCCCAATGCACTTGCTTGCACTGTTAGAGAACTGAAAAAAAAGGACCAGGCAAGACCCTGGTAGTTGAATAGAAACCTCACTTTAATTAGCCCCTTTTCTTTTCTGTCTTAGGCTGCACTGAAGACTCAAACGGTGACACAATTGGGAGATGTAGACGGAACTCCGCAGGAATGGAATACACATGCAGTTTACGGCTTTTTATGGGAACCAGACACCTCTGCCTACTGTTCTGGAACTGGATGCTTGTTCCGTGTGATTAAATGAGATAAGAGCTATTATTTTTGTCAAGGCACTAGCTTGACAGAGCGTATTCGATATACAAGTTTGTGCAGGGTCCCTTTTTTCCCCTTCAGATGAGGCTCCAGGTGTAAAATGCTGCTAAGGTACGATTCCAGAAAAAAAAACGCCTGTGATTTTTAAAGGCATCCTGCCCATTCAAAATGGGAGGAGGTTTTTTTTATTGTCTAGCGTTAAAGAAAGGAAACTAAGGAAAAAAAGAAACCAGAGAAGAGAGATTTATTATATTAAGTGCCACTTGTAATCCAGTGACCACCAAAAAGGAAAAGAAATAGCTTTGGTGTTAATCACACTCTCTGATAGCGCTAAGGGCCAAACCTACTGCTGAAGACTGGTGGGGTCGTGACCAGATTTAAATGGCAACCACATCACAGTTGACACCCTGCACACCTTGTGCATCCAGACGCCACCACAACCGTTGCTTAAGGCGTCCGTGGCGATCATCTGATGGCTCATCACTGCACCCAGCCGTACACCAAGGAATAAATTGGCAGGGCGTTTCCACTTCAAGAGCACCCAAAAGGGAACTAAAAGAAATTATACAACCGTGATCGTGCAGTTGCGGTTCAATAGTAGATGAGGGACCTTGGAATTAAACCAAATCTGCATTCATAGCATCCCTAAGGGAAGGTTTTGAGAGGCTGCAGTCAACCAGGCCTAATGCCTCTGGAAGCCTCTGGAAGGCCACCAGAGTGAGAGCTCATCCGAGCTGGAAAGTGTCCAGACAAGCTACAAGCCATGTCACAGGTGCTCCCAAGAAAATTTATGCGTAAAGCCCAACTCTTATCCAGAGCAATGTGTAAGCAGCGTAAACACAGACATACACAACCAGAAATAAAGCCCTAGAATTGACCAAGTTTGTAGTCCACTGCAGCTTACTGCCGT
>JAOYSI010041060.1:6763-28178 GCA_025775065.1 Hiodon alosoides
GTTTGGCCACATTTCACCGGGAGAATGAGTCATCTCAATAACACGGCCGCATTAAGCCCATTAAACAATCTGCCCAGCACTAGGCTGTGATCCTGCCATAGAAACAAGCCACGTCAGTGCCACACTCCCGGGGACGAGCCGGGCAGCAGCGAGGCCGTCTGAAGGGGCGATGTCCGGAAAAGCGACGCAAGGTGTAGCTAAAGCTGCTAAAACATTTGGGCCAGAAAGAAGGCATCGATTCATCACATCTGGTGGACGGACCCATCCGTTCTGTTTATCTCCTGTGGACTTTTCCATTGCACCACTTCCATGTTTGCAATGAACATAAATTACGTAAAGGGATTACCGCGCAAGACCTTTTGTTCGTGAACACAAACTTCAGGTAGAAGAACAGTACAGTTAGGACCATGGAGACAGATGAGGCATAAGTATTAAGACAACATTTGTAATGTTTTTAGGACACTTCATACAAGCGTGTACGACATCTCATCCAACAAAACAACACTAAATGATGATTGCTTATTCGTACCAACATTTTATTTCTAAAAAAACAAAATTATCACTTGATCATCCACCAGACGATACCAGCAAATCTACACATTCAGATTACAAATAAAAAACATGCCCAGACCATGAGAGAGACAAACCAATGTATATGAGATATTCTGAGAGATCAGAGGTACATTCAGCTCATAGAGCTCATGCATACTACGTGTTGTGTGTCACATGGAAGATTTCGTGTCCCCTGGGCACGTGTGGATGACATTAAATTTATATGGGCATTCATAGTCCTTCACGCAGTTGGGTGGTAGACTTAAAGTCTGTTGTCATGTCAGTCTCTGCAGAAAAACTGCTCTAGGACACCGTGCTGACATTTGGTAGGGTGAGAAGGCCGGGTACAAGGACTAGAGTTAGGGAGAGGTCTGGCAAAGGCAGTGGAGGGCTTCTTGAAGCTTCTGTTGAATTTACCCCACAACGTTGACATCTCTAGGATAGTCCAGATAGGATGGCAAGTGAACAACGGCAAAACAGAGATGATTTCTCAGGGCACATCATAAAGCAATTCTGCGTACGCCGCAGATGACCATTCCCATTTCTCAAACAAGTGACGATCATTTGTTTTTCCATTCCGAAGGCGGCGGCTTCTTGTTACGCAACACAGGCGCAGGGAGTTACTGCCTTTGACTTGCCTGAAGTAATTAATCGAAGGCCCCCCGAGGTAATGTTACTTGGATACTGGGGCAGTTACTAAGAACCGTTACTTCGAACCGCAAATTTTTTATTTAATAGGCTTTATGGTAGTCCGTTCGTAAGTATGGATTTTTAATTCAAAAAATAAAAATATTGTATAAACTACCTTCTGGCTTTGAAACATAAATAGTTTTAGTGTTTAGCCTTGGGTCCCATCCCCAAGATATCTCATTATGTATATGCAAATATCCAAAATCCAAAACACTTCTGGTCCCAGGCATTTCGGATATGGGATGCTTAACCTGTATAAACAGTGCAATAACAATCCGCTTGGTAACCACCAAAGATAAGCTTATCTAATTTAAACTCTTCTGTGTAAATAGATAGAAATCACCATTCAGTTCAAAAAAATGAAAAGGCTCATAAAGCACATACACTGTTCTTGAGACTTTACAGTAAAGAAAGAACTATGGCATGAAGTAGGACAAAGCGAAATCATGTTTAAATACGAAGCGCTGTTACAAATCATCCAACACAATGACATACTACAGAGAAGTGCATGCATTATTTAAGAACCGTAACCGCGCTGCCTCATATTCCATCTGCCTAGCGGATGCTCTCTGACCCAGCTACTGGCAGACGTCCAAATCGCTACAGTACACGCCGGCCCTGGCCACTGTAAACCCCAGTCTCCTTAACCAGGGAAAACAAACACAGGAAAACACTGGCATGCTACAGTGCCTATCGCTGCAAAACAAACCCCAGCTAGCGTTTCCCAGGTTTCTCCAGTCTGAGAAGCTGCATTTTTACTACGTCAGCCTTGAACTTCGGCAGACACTGGTGGACCTATATTTATCCTGATCTGTGTTTTTGTCTTACCCTGACCCAAGTCCCAAGGATTGTGCAACTCGGGGGGTGGGGCGGCAGTTTTTAGCAGCACATTCCCCTCCTTTAGGACCTGATCACTACATGGTAGAATGACATTAACCTTAACGTTAATCACCAAGCACAGTGATCAATGTTTTATCCCTATTTACACCATCAGTGTGAGAGCCCATACTTTAAAGTTTCCTGCACCGGCCTCTGACAGCTGATAAGCAGGAGTCACTGTGAAGTAGACTGCTACGCAGCCAAGTATATCAGCTTCCAGCGCGACCCTCTTCCTAAAGAGGTACAGACTGCCTACTATACGTCTCCCTGGGATCAAGGTGCTTTAGAGAATGGCCGTGACTTTGATTTATCACTGCAGTAATGAGGACTGGAATTAAACAACATAGAAGCGTTTGTTATTAATAGTCTTATTCTGTCTATCGTTCATCCTGACGCCTTGGCAAGAACGACGCTTCTGCAATCTGTAACTTGGCAAAAGGAGGATTTTTGCTCCTGATCAAAAGCCTAATTATAATCAAGCTGCTTTTTTCATGTCAGCCAACATTCAGTAAAGCAACCAATAGCCTTGCTTGTTCTTTAAAGCATTATTTGTTAGTGTTTCTGAAAATCCTTTCAGTGTTTCTCTGGCAGGAGATTCCACTTTCATTCAGACGTCTCCAGCTAAGGAGGAGGGAATGTACCCAGGTCACAATAAGAAACCCTGAATCAAAGTATAACAAGATAAAAACATATGTCGAAAACATTTAAATGCTAGAAAATAAAACCAAAACACAGTCCACCATATTCTGGATGATGTTAAATAAAGGGAGGAGTCTCCTCTCCATTTGCCCCATACAGGAATACCTATCGTCTCGTATTATTCCATTAGGCTCCACTTCCAAACACATGCAAATCTAAATGTATGCACACACAACGCTACCCGTATTATTTAGTTCCTTTTTAAATGGCTTACAGTCCTAGATTTTATCCACGGGTCAGGGGTAAAATATACGTTAAGTACATGGGTCAGGGGTGCCCCACCAATTTGATTAGAACCATAAAGCATCTGGCCAAATAGCATAATCACTGAGATCATTTATTTATTTATTTACTTATTTTTCATTTTCTTTTGGCCTTAATCGGTTTTTCAAAAAACATGAAAAAAGGGGCATAACAGTCCCCAACTGAGGGGGCATGTGCGAGCTACTTCTAATCAGCTGGAAATTGTTTTAATGGATAAATTACAAAGAGGACATTGAAATATAACAATTACTATTGCCTAGGAATAGATTGCTAGGAAAAACAAGGCCCGCGCCAAGAAATAATTGTATTAAGAAAAAAATACGGCTAAGCAGTTTACCATGTCTGACCACCACTCCACATAGTCGCTCACATAAAACAGTGTAGGCAAGCAAAGCCTATTTTAAATAGGGAACTGTTTTCCCAGTAAAAGTGCGTCAAATCAAATTTCTAAAGATAATTTTTTAAATTCTGCTACAACAGATAGCAGATCTTTGCCTCCCAAAGAAAAACTGTGAACAGATTGGCTTTAAAAATGTAATAGCATGAACTGTTTGACTTGGACAACATTATTGAGGGGTACGCCGCCATACCTACATATGTGTAGTAAAAATCACAGGGGAAGAAAATTAACTTCAGATTAAAATATAATACTTGGAGGTACAACAAGATCCCTGAGATGGAAGAAGCAGTGGGTTTAAATATGTATACCAATGGCTGTATCAAGCTGGAGTGATGACGCCAATAGGTAGCATAATTGCCAGGGAGTCAGCCAAGACCAACACGCTGGGATGGAGAGAGACATTCCTTCCGCCATGAACACTCTGCCATTTAAGGTGCAGAGCGATCCGCAGCGGAGCCCTCCGTCTTCCCAGCGGCTGACAGGGCCGCTGATCTAAAAATTCCACAGTCGTCTTAGAGTCAGGAGGCCCGCATACAAGCCTTGCATGTTGTTGCAAGACGCCGGGTTGGGAAAAGAATGCAGAGACCAATGCGAAACCGAGACTGGGAAATGTCAACGGCGGGATAGAGAAAACTCCTGAATCCAGACGAAATGTGAAGAAGGCATTTTAAATGCTGTGGTAGCTCATACACAACGCATGAACAAAAACCAACAGAAACAGCTCGGAGAGCAGCCGAGCGGGGTGGTGCTCCTCGCTTAGTGGTCACGGTGACTACAGCTCCCTCTAGTGTTCACTTGTGAGCAGCACATTCCGGCAGAGTGCGAGGAGTTCTCTCGCACATTTATGGGGTACTGCAGTACAAACGAGGTCTAAAAGAGAAATAAGCTGAAATATACATTGGTTTTACTAAACAGTAGACACCAATATCTGAAGTCTACAAGGGTCCCTCATTGCAAAAGCAATTTAAATGATGTACCTTGCGCCAGTTAACAACAGAAAAACAGAAGATACAGCAAATGGATATTTTGGCCATTTATCCAGGATATGAGACCGTACCACTTTATAATTACAGTACATATGGAGGGGGAAAGTTAGCTAAACAGAATCTGGGACATCTGTTGCATCATATCAATAGTGCATTATCGAACTGTGGAAGGAGAGGGAAAAAACAAACGAGACCAATGCAATATGAATTATTCAACAAAAAGGGCCGACATTTCCTGTCAGACCTAGATCGACAGTGGGACATTGCACAGTTAATTCCATTTCCTTTCAATACCAATTCCAGCGGTTCAATAGCTTGAACTTGTTAGTCTAAGTATCAATTCCATCTATCAATCACGTCTAAATTGCCATTAACCACATAATTACAATTAGGTTTTGTGTACTCAACTCAACCCTGAAAGCTTAAACTGTTTTCTTTTCTTTTTTTCTCTCTTTTTTTTTTATGAAACAATGAATGATGAAATATTTTTAAATGAATGTGGAATAAAACAAACAGAAAAGTAGAATTTTCCACTACAGTTTCAAAGGTAATTTGTGGAGAATAATTAATTGCTGAATTAAATATTAAACTCCTAGATTGTTCCAATTATCCTAGCTAAAATGATTTATCATGTTTTTAGTGTCTGTGTGTGTTATCATAGTCTCTACATCCTTTGGGGGAACAGCGTGCTCTTTCTGCAGCTGATCCTCAGAGGATGTGTTGTTTTCAAATTCATTTAACAGTTTGTTTTGTTCAGTGGGAGAAGGTCAAAGCTGTTACATAAAACTCATTGGTAGCTCTCTCAAAGGTCGCCAATGTTTGCCCAGACCTAAAAGAAATAAATGTTTAACGCCTGCGTTTTCCTCAGTTTTAAAGTGTAGAATAAATTTGTATGAATACTTTACATATAGAGAACACAAGATTCAGTCAACTTTAGTCAACCTTACAGAAAATAGCAGAATTCCAAGAAATAAGAGAAAGTAACGCAAGAGTATGGAAGAAGACACAAATAGTAAGTGGATAGGATAGTAAGAAGACTGACCTTCCTTCCAGAAAAGAGCATGTAGAGTTGGTGCATGGAGCCCCCGTTCATGGTCAGCTCCTTCTTCAGTGTCTTGGGGGAAGGCAGACTCCAGCCCCCCTTGTGTGCGCCGGGGGAATCCAGGCAGTTGATGGCATTGTCGGAGGTGAAGCAGGGGGAACGCGGCTCGTGCAGCAGGCTGCCCTCGCTGTGCGTACGACGGCGCAGGGAGTTCTGCACGCTCAGCCCGCCCCGGTGCTTCTCGCACAACGGGGCCTCCGTCATGCTGCGCCGCTTGCTGTCGCTGCGTGCCAGGTAGTTCTCCTCGCAGTCGTCCTCTTCTTCGTCCTCCTCTTCTTCCTCGTCTTCCTCCTCGTCCTCCTCATCCTCCTCCTCGCCTTCGCAGTCGTCCCTGTCTGTGGCCGGGGACGTCAGGCCGTCACCGCTGAAGGAGCGGTCCAGTCGCAGCACGGGGATGATGAAGGAAGAGGAGGAGGATGAGGAGGGAGGCAGGACATCAGTGCCCAAGATGTCTGCGGGCCTTTTCTCTAACTCCTTCCAACCTCCCACCATGTCCTCCTCCCTTTCCCTCCACACCTCTGTTCCTCCGTCCAGGCCTCTGCAGTCCTCAGCCTCGGTGAAAGGCGGTGAGGTAGGAGACTCTTTCGGTTCCTCTTCTGCCATGGTGCACCCCTCCTCCAGGGGGGTCAGGGCCTCAGACTGGGGGCAGCCTACGAGGGAAATCTCAGGGGGAGCGCTGGGGGCCAGCTCCTGCTCCTGGACCCCTCGATGTCCTGGGTCCAGCAGCTTCAGCTCAGACGGTTTGTCCACTTTGGGCTCCAGCATCTGGGGAAACACAGAGATGGCAACAGTAAGCTTTAGATCATGCCGTTTCAATGATTTTAAAAGGCACATGCAGACTGTTGTGTATTTAAAGTTAAATAATCCGAAGGAATATGACTTTTATGCGTTTGTGATGAGAGGAAAAAAAGAGTCCAGAAAGTTTTGGTTTCTCTATACAGAACAGTGTTTCTCATTATTTTACCCCCACTAAGTCACTTAATCACTAACTTATGCCTAATGATGAAATAAAATATTGTAGCACACTAGAAGACAGCACTAAGTACCAGAGAACGATTAAATAAAAATGGAAAACACGTAATGTTAAATCCAGCAGTTTACTTAATATTCCATACTCTGAACTATTTTTACTGGTGTTATGAGACCCAGTTCTGAGACCCGCACATGACCATAAAGTGCCCTAGTGAATGAAATGCATTTAGAATACTATTCACATGAACTCCGGACAGGACCGCTCTCGCCTTTCCTCATTACTCCAGATCTGTACCGAGTGCTTGACGTTGCCCGTCTCCGACATCCATCAACCCACTCATTTAAAATAAATAAATACAAAAGGCTTGTTTTATTGCAGGAACAGGGTGGTGCATTGTGGATCAGGATATCTACGCTTGTCATTAAAACACACTCATTTACGACTGCTGCACTGGAGCCTCGGTCCTTGAGAGGACAGTGAGTGAAATCCCCAGCTGAGGTTCAGCGAGCTGAGGAATGTTGTCATGCGAGGTTGAGGTCAACATTGATTCTAGGAGTAAATAAATGTAGCTTTTGACTGCATTATTTACATAGCAGGGTACAAAGAGACAGAGCCTTAATCAAATGTCCAACAGGCAGGCAGTTACAGGTGACCGTTGTCGTCGCCGCCAAATTAAAACATTGATTGAGGTGGTGACAATTCTCCGCCTCAAACACACCCCTGCCAGTATGTTCAAAGCCAAATTAGTCGAACCCAAGTTTATAAATAAACCCAAGTTTATAAAAGGAAGGATACATATTAGAAATGTCAAGCACAACCGTTTACACAAATGTCAACGTTAATTATTCATGAATTATCTGTCACTCCTACTTGGTTAAAACTTTGGTGAACATCACGTTGAAGCTGCATATACGGATATCAAAATGCATGTTTGGATCACATTTGAATGCATTCACCCAAAGGACTAAAGAAAAGACCTTGCATGCATGTGCAGCTTGGTGGCGTCAGGGGAAAGCAATATAAGCCGGATTCAGCGCCCTGATGCTGTTTGCACTGCCCATCCCTGCATGCTGGGCTACCGGGGCCTCCAGAGAGGGGATCGGACTAGGCAGGGCGTGCCCCAGTATGGATGAGACGTAGCCAATGAAGCAGACTGACATTCAAATAGCAGATGCTTAGCGCCAACACCACACATCATTTGCACTTTGATTACTTGGCAATAAAGCCTTGCTGCTGGGCTATAGTAAACACACAACTATAGCACACTGCCCAGCTACCTTACCGCTCTGGACGATCTGGCAACTTTTAAGCCAATTTATGCATTTGCGCAGGTTTGCTCCAGGTATCACTTGCGTACTCAACTTTACACTGCCTTTCAAGGAGGAGGAGAGGGAGGTGCACCTGGTAAAAAACCATTAATTCGTACTGAAGCATCTAGTCGAAAGCACACCGATGCAAATTCTCAATTCAGTCCAGATCCAAGCGCCGTAACACAGAAGCGGTGCTCAGAGACATGCAGACATGGCCTGTTTATCTGAGATCTTCATAAACAGGAAACAAAATGTTGACTGGAGCCCAAGAGAAATCCACAAGAGATCAAGTGTCGAGCACAGCTCCCTCCAAAGCTGCAGGAGTGCGTGGAAGTGGGAGGTCCTGATAGGCTATGTAAACAAGGACTGGCAGTAAAGCCAGAAGTCAGTAGGAGCAGCTCATCTGCTTACACCCATCTCTGTTCATCTTCTCTGCCTTTCATTCAATTGAATCTTCAGAACAGAAAAATATGCTCCATCCACATTTCCTCTCAATATTGTTGTCTAAATCAGAATACGTGGAAATATCAGGCTATATTGGTCTTCTCTGGAATGATGAATTAATGCAAAGTCAAAGTGCATCCTGGACAATCCTGGAGAATTCTAATGCAGAATCAGCCCAATGTCAGAAATGCTGAACCCTAAACCATGTTGGAGCTTTCTTCCATCTCAACATCTACCTCATGGCAGAGCAACACTGACATTCATTTCTCCCAAAGATTACTTTGGGACGCCTAAAACCATGGACTAATAAACTAAACTCTTGGTGTAAACAGGTACATATATAAGCAGGCAACACAATTCAAATTATGTTTATTCCATTTATATGGTGGCCATTAAGGCACTCGAGTTGCTTTAATTGCTTGTCCATTGCAATGGACGGTGACTCATTTATTCTCAGAAATATTCACACTTCAGTTAAAATCCAAAGCTGGATGAACACATTTGTAAATACAACTGTAGTGGGTAAATGGCAAACTCATTGTCTTGACCTTTACTGTTCATCAGCTTGCCTTTCAAAAGCACTTTGAGTTTGATACTCTCCCATTCCTAACTACTGAATGAAATGCTTCACTTTCAAAACCAGCAACAGGGTCAGCTATGTGATGCTCATATGACCAACAGATTCAGTGGTGAGAGAACAGTCGGTCCCTTTTCTAAAAAGGGTTCAATATTAAGTCCACTACCAACTTTGACCTCATGTCTGAATATAACATTCACATATTAATATTTAGCATGCGGAGGAGTTTAACTGCGATGGTCATGCATAACACTAGCAAATAATGATTTTAAGAATTTTAGGAATTTGAGATCGGAAAAGATAAAAATCTTGTCAAACGTAGGTCTGGAGACAAAACTTGTGTTTATGTTTATGCTTATTGGAATATACTATGTGGACATTAATTAATAATTACATGAAACTTTTGGCAAATAATTCATTTTTCCTAATAAACCTACTAAATATAATACATATTAGTCACATTAAAAGTAGGTTGGGTACTTTGCACATGAATCCAGTCTGCAGTTAGAAGGTAGTAGTAATTGTCCACATCCTCCAGAATGACGATAGCTACACAAGGGAGTGTTGCATTGTGAAAGATTGTGAAACCCTGCTCCACTCGGCCCAGCTCTCCCTCATTCTAGGCCCCAGTGCCACCAGTGAAGTTTCTAAATAGTTCTCAACAAAAAATGCAATAAAATAATAATGGTACTAAAAACCCTGGCACAGGATCATCTCATGGACAAATGACTGTCTCCAGCTTCCGTCCAGAGACCATCCTTCCTCATTAAACGTGATGAGAGCAGGAAAGACAACAGGCTCCTGCTGTAATTTAATACTGCCATACCTCATTCGATCAGGGCACAGAGTCTCCTTTACCGCCTTCATTACGTCAAAGCGCTGAGGGAGATGCAGCTGCTGTCATCGACTCCGAGGTCTTTCTAAGGCAGCCTGGAGGAGTTCAGGAGCTACCTGGCCAAGGGTCGCACAATACCGCCAGTCGTTTACCGCCGCAATGTGCAAACATCTATTAAAGTTGCGGGTCAAGCTTCCTGGTCTTGCTTCTCTGCGGCACGATGGCATTATATTAGCCACCCGAGTTGCTCTGGATGGGGGCAGTAGCCAAATGATTAAAAAATGTGTCTACAATCGTCAACCGTCATACGTTTGCTGAGTACAAGCAGCATTCTGACTTACAAAACAGAAATCAAAGGGTGTAGAATATTATAAAACAGCAGCGACAGCACAAGGCCCATGGTTGTTTCATGTGTGTAAGCAGCAGTAGTAAACAGATTATGGAGTCACAAGGCTGCAAACTTCTAAAAATGTACAAACAGCACATGATATCCTAAGCCCCAGGGCAATTGCTTTTAATAACTGAAATTTGACATTTAACATCATACAACTGGAGAATTTTTAAACTTGACACATTCCTCTTCGAGTAACGGTGAAGTGTAGATGTCATTGAGGAACACACCGAGCTTTGTGCTTTGTAAAAAGACTACTGCAGTTTCGGCAACGGTCTACTCCAAATACCCCGTCTCAGTCGGGTTACTGGGGAGTTAAATCCCAGGGAGAAATCCTGGAGTCATAAATATCCGTGCAAAAAAATTTTTTCTATGACGCTCGTCGATAAAGAACAGTACCTAATAGAACCTTATCTAAAGCAATAAAGCAACTGTAAAGGCATTCAATTAGCAGACTGTTGTGGACTGACTGAGGAAAGCATAAATAAATCAAGTCAGTATTTCAGAAGTAAGCCCTGCATTTTCTGAAAATATCCTCTTTAGGAATTATAAGTATACATCCATATACTATAGATGTTTATTGTTCATACAATTAAATACAATTACATTTTTTATAAAAGAAGCCCTTTTAAGATAAGATACAGTTCATACTCTCAGAAGCTGAAATGCATAAACAGACTCACTATGGGCTAAATATTTTGACAGCACAAGAAATCGAGGAATGTAGCTGAATGCACATAAACAATATTCAGGTCACTACAGCACCTCAGCCCATACGCTAAGTGAAAACGTCGATTCAGGCACTCAAATTGGCCATTAGACTTTCACTTTGACCATTTTAGATCATCTGTGAATGAGAATGAACCAGCCTGTCCCTCTGAAATACCAGCACAAGAAAGGATGAAAAGAAATTTCAACGACTGTCTCAGAACCATCCACATCTTAAACCCTGATAAGCAAAACAAAAACGTTTTTTAAAAATGTTTCTAAGTTTCAATAGGATTATTTCATACTGCAGCTACACCAAACGCTTCCTGACCGCTAACACCATGGTCACGAATGATTAAACATTGCTTACAACTAGCACTAAAAGGAACATGTTTGGTTTTGGATGAGAAAACATCAGAGGATCAGGGAGAGGGAGAAAAAAGGAAGGGAACTAATGCGGTCTGAATTGGTAAGAGCATTCCACTGTCAAACAGCTACCCTTGCTGGTCTACGGATCCTGCTTTGGAATCAGGATCAGGTATGCCCGTCCACTGATCTCGTCTTTTGAATACGGTCTGCCATCTGCAGGGTCTCCCCCTCAGACGTGAGGCCGGCACCATACCATCCCCAAAACAAATCTCAACTTCGCTTCCATTTTCCCTTCCCTCCCGAAGACTCCTTCACCCACCTGTCTATTAGCTATCATACACTTTCATTTCCGTGTAATATCCGCCCTGGACACCCGCTATGCTCTCTCCAGCAGGCTAGCACGACGGCTTATCAACGCCAGTCTCTCCGATGCACTGTGGGCAGGGGGTGCCAAGCTACATTCAGCCAAAAGAAACTGTTGTCAGTTCCTCCAGTGCCGTCACAAGTGTTCAAATGTTCATTCCCCGCAGCTTCATCTACGCCAAATAAACTTCCATTTACCCCCCTTCTTTGTTAACATCCTTCTCCCTCCTCTTGATTTTACACATTGAGTTCTTTAAAGACAGGGTCACCCATATCCATTATCATGTCCGATCTGCATCCTGACAGCAGCCCCTCAAACTTGTATCTCTTTCACTTGCTAAGGTTAAGCAAACCCACCAAATTCCATATCCACTGGACATAGTCCTCCTTGATCGCTTTACTGTGCAATAGTATCATTCTGTCATCCTTCTATTCCTTTAAAAAAGAAAGAAATGGATGCACAGCATTTTCAGAACAGTCTAATTTACTTTTCAGAAGAAGCTGTTCGGAGCTAAAGACTATTAATTCAGTCTTGGTCATGGAAACCCCCCTATTCGGCTCTTTCCTTAGTTCTCTGCCAGATCCATCTACAGTGTTCCACAAAGTGAGCCATTTAATCCTTCTGTTTACAATGACTGGGTAGTGCAGAGCAAGCACTATTATGACCACACCGACAAGCTCATCCAGAGGAGCTCACTTAAAGCATTGTGGTCAGTGGCCCCATCCTCCTTGTTTTGCTAGGCAACATTAGATAAAACTTAAAAGCAATGCAACCTAGCTCCTGTCTAATCCTGATTGGGACTATTGCCTGTAGACCGGCCCCCTGTCTGTGCCATCAGACATTTCCTGATCTAGAAAGCTGTGGCTTGGATTAGAAGTCATTATTATATTTGTGTATAACATATTGCTATGCCACACTCCTCATTGTGTCCCTCTCCGCTTGCCTACAGGGCAGTCAGTCATCACATTAAGATACCTTAAGCCCTACACGCCTACCTGAATCCCTCAACTCAACAAACTCCGGTCACCCGGCTCCATCTCCACACCATACGCAAATACCAGATCTTTACCAACGTTACTCATCAGACGGGAAATCTAGTGTTCTGTCCTCACATCCTTAAGTTAAGTATCCAATACAAGGCTGCAAGACATCTATTAAAGACAACTAAAATGCCTCTGGTTCTAATTTCCCGTGATCACTGAATTACCATGGAGACTGGAAATAAAATCAATGCTGCCTTTATGTAATTATGTAAGCTGACAAATCTTTTTGGTGCACGCACACAGACACACACACACACACACACACACACACACACACACACACACACACACACGCACACACACAGACAGACACCCACACACACAACACACACACACACTATGGTAACAGACTTACCAGTTTATAAAGGGTTACACCGAGGCCAAGAGTAAATTTCAACATTGCTGCAGCTGCAGCTGGATGCACACACACCTTGCACACAAATTCATCAATACAGTAATCTGGGTATGTAACAACACAGGTCATTGACTTATAACCCCCAACAGCCTCTCAGACCAAAGACAATTAACAGGGTCAAATCCATTTTATAGTTTGGCAGTGGAATGTAAACTTGATTACTATGTATTGATCACAAACGTAAGTGCTGTTCTGTTTTGTAACCCGGACGTCTTTAAGTTCAGACTCTCTATAATGGTTGAAAGGGGTTGAACAGGCAAAGCCTCTTAGGGTGCCCATGCGTTACGTAAGGTAAAAGAGGGCTACGGTAATCGCACTGAAGCTTATTTATCATTCAGGACCATTAGCTCTTTTCTGTTTTTTCTGTAAAAATATTATTCTGAAAATTGAGTGCACCAGTACCAAAGCGCCGTCATAAATCACCCACAGCAGTGAAATACAGCGTGAGGATGAGCGTTTCCACAAGCAAATAGCACTCAGATATATTTCACCCATACAAGCCATTTCAAAATGCAAACGTGTCATCACTTCTGCCCGAGCGCTCAAGCTCGTTAGTCTTTCATCATTGCCATACTGAGCGAACAGTACCATAAATGTGTTGTTTTTTTTGTTTTGTTTTTACCAACTTCCGGACTGTTTGTACCTCTGGCTAATTTCCAGCTAATTTCTGTTGAGGAAAACATGTTGAGAAAAAGCCGGCCAATCTGACAGTTTGGCTTTTTTCTTTTTAATTCACCAACACTGCTACAGGTAAATTAAGTCCAGGTGGGGGATGCTTCCCCTTTTCAGTTTGATAAAAAATGGTTCCCTAGAATGGAAAAGGTTCATCAAGAGCATATCTCATTTTTATTGATAGCGATTTGGGAACCAATTATACCTTGGCTTCCTCTAACTTTTTTACTTCAATTCCATTCTAGGTTACTAGTAACGTCAGTTCCACAATAAAATAAACAGAGGTCAAAATAATTCCTATAACCTGGAACTAAAGAGAGAAATAGAGAAGTCTGGTAGATTTAGCCTGCTATACTTTAGTCTGTTTGAGAATAGGAAGTGAACAGGACAAATTATTCTTCTGGACGTAAGTTAAAATATTGCAGTCTCGCACAGGGTATAATTTGTATACACAATAGAAAAGCTTCCTAAACACACAAGGGAGGGACAAACTGGAGATCCATTGGCGGTGGACAGGGCAATCAATTTCAGTAGCCTGCATTTAACTAAGCTGTAGAACGAGGAGGCATTGATATTCGCCGCACGGCGAAACGTAGACAATGACAGCGGTGAAATGGGGGAATGCAATAACACGGCCGGGGAATGATATCGATCTGAGGGCCAATGGGAGAGCGGTGGAGAATTAACTGATTGAGGGGCCGCATTCAGCGTGATCTCAGCCGAGGTAAACTTTGCCACTCTGAGTGCAGTGTGCATCTCGGTTCGTCGCTTAATCAGCTGGTCAACCTTAATCAGGGACCCGCAGCTGGGCGTAGTGGTAGTGGATGGGGCAAATTCATCACACAAGCACAGGTGTTCACACACAGGCCGCCACACAAATTTGTTGGATTACAGTAGCGTATTGTCTAGGCAATGTACAGTACTGTGCAGAAGTCAGAAGGGAAAAAATTCTGAAAAGCAAAGAAGCTTTAAATGTGTTGGTAAAATTTAAAGTTTCTGAACATTAAAAAAAAAAAAAACGGCAGCAGACTGTAAAAAAAATAATAATATTCATTTTTAAAAAACCCCCAAAACACTAAATCTATATTTGGTGTGACCACCCTTTGCCTTTAAAACTGCATCAATTCTCTAAGGTACACTGTCGTGCAGTTTAACAATAAAAATCGACTGGTAGATTTTTTCCAAGCACCTTATAGAACTTCTATACGATCTATATAGAGTACTTCTACGGACTCTGGCTGTCTCTGGCTGAAAAAAAAAAAAAAAAAGCTAGGGTGCCTAAGACTTTTGCATAGTACTGTAAAGACCTGGAGATATTGGCTGATTAACTGGGCTGCATGTTACAGGACTAAATCCATCTTAAGGAAAATGAAAAACATCCTCAACTACGTCTTCCCACCCATTGACATGTTAAAACACGTCCTCACAGGAACCCATTATAAGCAAGGCTCTCCCAACAGATCACAGGTCAAATGTTCTTAACAGCTTCTCTCCATAAATGAGCTCAGCTGTCTCAGGCTGGAGGGGCCCACCTCCTAATGTCTTACGTAAGACTTCTGAAGAATTATGGTGGCCGCGTGACAAAAATCCAAGAGAAAAAAGACTGATATTTTTGTACTTGATATTTCAATATTATTTCTCTGGTTAAACACTGCTTGGGTGTGCTCACATGGATATGGCCAAACAAAGGCGTTCTCAAAATTGAATTTACAGAGTGCGAGCGAGGCTGTGTTTGAACAGGCAGCTTCTCCTGATTCATCGTGGTTGAAATCTACTGCGAGCGACCCTGTCATTGGTGCAGTGAACATTCATCTCATTCTCTATGATGACAGCCATGTCACTGACTGTAGTTACCTTCATATGACACTCTGACCCCTGCAGGACTCACTTTTAAATTTAAAGTAATACAAAAGAAGTTAAGGCGAAAAGAAAAATAACACAGCTAATCTACACTGCTATAATACATGTAAGTAATAAGAGACATTTGTCCCCTGAGTGGCTCAGTCAGTAACGGCGCTAACCCATTTAAACATTAGCATAATTGGCAATTCCAAAATTGGGTGGGAGAAATTTAACCGAAACAATGGGAAATTCCAAATTTAAAAAAATTACTGGGATACATTTGTATCAAATGATAGCGATTTGTTTGGCAAGTAACTGGCAAAACTAGCGAAAGCTCTAGCCGTTAATGTTTATACTGTAAAATATCACCACATATAACACTGCAAATGTCTAAACATTCATCTTGTTCCAAAAAAGACAGATCTGACCACTCAAAAGACTGACATTCGAAACGGAAACATTTAATTATCAGTCAAATAAAGTTCTCTCTAATAAATCTGGACAGTGATGGACAAAGGCTTAGAGGCATAGGGCAGCTATTCACTTTTTCGTTCTCTCTTGAACTTCCCTGTTTTAGATGAATGCTACCATATTCATGCCATACTCTCATCTCCCAGACTTTTTGTGTTGGCATGGAGATGAGAGATGAGAATCAGGAAAATGACCATTTTTGACCAAAAAAAACCATCTCAACAACAGATCAGGCAGGAAAATTCCAAAGACAGATTAAATTAGACAAAAAGAAAATGTAAACCCATGAAGCATTTATGGAAAAACTTTCCTCTGCTGATATAAAATGCATTTATTATATTGGGAAAGTTTTGTCACTTTCAAAGAATCTCGGATGACAGGTGAGCTAAAGTACCCAACTACAGCTAATATATCAATCACGTCATTAGCTAGTTTTACATTTGTTTACCGAACTATATTAAACACTTCATACAAAGCCATAAATATCCCATTTAGTCTTACATTTGGTGTTTTGGCCTAATGCTGATATCGCGCCAGGTTTTCCAAGAGCCTTACACAAACAGTAAAAATCCATATAAATTAAATTTATTACAACATTGAAACAGCCTAGAAAGAAGAAACTGGTTTTGAACAAGTATATGAACAAACACCCTGACTAGAAAATATTGACCAAAAAAAAAAAAAAATTCTATGTTCAAACATTCAATCACTGCCACAGTATTTTCCAGAACTTTCAACACAATGAGTTTCTTTTGCGGGAAAGAAAAAGCACAATAAATACTTCAAATTTTGAAGTGATTCAATACTACAAGACTACATTAAACAATGTATGAAAGCATTAAATATGAACTGTGCAGAGGTAATTATCAAGATTTCATGAGTGCCATTCAAATTTATTATACATATTTTTAAATTGCTTAAACAGCCTGCTGTTAAAAATCAAAATAGCTCACTCAAAGACCTCAATACCCACCTTCTCCATCCCCACAACACACACGGATCACCCCGATTCCAGGAAACAGGAAATTACAAAGTTTGCAAAACAGCCGTCTTTCCTTCCCCCTAGCTGCAAAGCCACCGGTGAACTGTCAACTCACCGGCGATGACAAGCGAAAAGGGTGGGAGAGACGAAAAGCTGAGGCTGGGAGGGAGGGTTCACCTGCGCACGGAGCGTCCGACTCACAACCCGACTATCGCCGCCGTCTCCTTCCACATCCCACTAA
Source organism: Hiodon alosoides (assembly GCA_025775065.1). Lineage (NCBI taxonomy): Eukaryota > Metazoa > Chordata > Actinopteri > Hiodontiformes > Hiodontidae > Hiodon > Hiodon alosoides. Next base: position 23,973 of record JAOYSI010041060.1, read on the forward strand.
AAGTGCCCAAGGAGCCCTTTGTGCCTCTCTCTGGCTCAGTCACATGTGCGTGACTGTCAGGCTGGAGGCGGAGGAGTGGGGAAGCTGCAGCCGAGTGGAGATTGAGCCCAGGAGAACTGAGACGGAAGACTTGTAAACACGCGTTAACACAGAGAGGGGCGGGGGGTGGGATCCACTGAGGCAATCCCCACATCCGACGGCGGACAGACGATCATTAAGGCGCTCTTTGTGGTCGCCGCGTCCTGGAGGACACGCGGCCATTAGCATCTCCCCCTTACCTCTCCTGCTATCCCGCTGCATCTCTCTCGCCTTTGTGTGCCACATGGTCTTGCAGAACCGAGATACGCGCACAGCCACATAAAGCTTAACTGCATTGATCTCGGTTCAGACACCAGGCAGACCAGGCTGAAGAAATGCTTGATCTTTGTTTCAAAGACAAAGACAAATGTATCACATGGGTTAGAAAGACGGGTGATGCAACGGTTTTGCATTTGAAACTTGGTGTCTTTTTTCACATATTTAGCATATTCCTGTTTTTATTCTGATTCCAGAAATTGGAAGATTTCAACAGAAAACGCGTTCAGGACTGAAACAGGTGAAGAAGACAGTAAAATATATTTGCTATGGCCAAAATCAGCAAAGCGTTTAAAGGGTGTAAGTTCAGGGCAGGGAACACATGCGTATTCATATTTCGGTTTCTCGGACGAGAAAGCCACTGAAGGCGAGGCGATTGGGATCGGCAGAAGGCTCTTAACCCATTTCTTCTGATGCAGAATCAGCCCACATGCTCTGCAATAACTTCTGTTCCAATTAGCAGAAGAGTCGGAGGGAGAGAGGGGGGAGAAGGCCCGGGTTCTCACAGGCTCCCAGGACTCTCCGCAGAACCAGAGTTGAGAAACGGGAGCCTCAGAACACACGCAGGGAGATGCGAGAATCAGCACGGCTCATTTGTCCTTCAGAACATCATTCTACGGACTCTCCCCTACGCCGCTTCTGGCTAACCCGATACGACGGCATGCCCACTCGTCAAAGGCAAACTCGCCCCTTATCGCCGATGCAGTCCCGTCCAGGCCGTCCCGCCTGCTAACCTCCCCTCACCAAGAGGCAACATACAAGCGGCTCACTTCAGAACCATGCTGAGACTACATCTTTAAAATAAACTATTCATTGTGCCCAACTGCCCTATGGGGCTGTGCTCTTTTCCACTGGCGTCACAAAGAGCCCATGAAAACACGCCTGTTTCAGAGCTGCTCTGTGGATCTGTGACTTCTCAGAGAGGGCTGCGTTCTGTACCTAAGCCGCAAAGAGAGGAGGCTTCCTCTGAGAATGACAGAATTAAAGCCACAAGTTTACCAGTCCATTAAATGTTTATTGGATGAGAAACCTTTTAGACTTAACAGTAAAGACCATTTAAGAGATCGTTGTGGCAAAACCAAGCAAACCACAAACTTGACTTGAAGGAATTAAAGCACAGCCAAAAAAATTATAAAAAATCTAACCAAGGCAACCAAAAACAAAAGCACCTGTTAATTAGATCCAGGCTGGAACAGGCTATTGTGCAGGTCTAGCACAGAACGAAAGACTAAAACAGTTGCCTGGTTTTGGAATTTAAGGCAACTGGTAGCCTTTAACTCGGTTGCCTAGAAAAGTGGCCACATGTTACCATGGGCATAAGAAAAGGAGCCCATGGTAACACAGGAATAATGTACTGCGATAAATGTTTTAATATTGAAATAAATGTTTAATTGAAGCTACAGAAGTAGACCGGGGTGAGCACCTGCTCGTGATGGACTGAGAGGCATGCCCAGACTCTCAGGCATCCGCGCTCCGTTTGATCTGAGACAACTCGCCGCGCAGCCGACATCGTCAGGTGGCTGACAAGCGCACCCAATCCAGAGAGAGACGCGACGAGACCCGCCCTTCTCTCCGTTCATCCTCGCCGCCTCAGAAAATCTTTGTGCATTTCAATATTTACATGCCAAAACAATTAAACATCAGGGAGAAGTGAAACCCAAAACCCATGCAAGAATGAAGTAAAGCCCTGAGCCACGCAGGGAATTAGACTTCCATTGACTTGACTGAATCTAAACAATTTCACTGAGTCATTATTAACATTTAATGTGTGCATGGAGGGGGGGGGATTTTTATTTTGGTCTCCGGCAGAGTGAGTCAGGACTGAGCTAAGCCAAGCAGACGCCCACCGCAGCTCCACAGATTAGATAAGTCTGGGTTATCATTAGCCTTGGTGGTGCAGAGCGGGGGGCTTACACAAAAAATATCAAGAATGCAGCAAGGTTTAGCAGTATTAGCATCCAAATAGTATGAAAATAACACATTCATTCTAGAGCAAATCATGACAAGTCACCTACCCTAAATTGAAGGAAATGTACATATTATCATCGACACTCCTACTATTCACTTGGCAGATGCTCTTCGCTACGGTGATTGATGGAGTAGAAATAACATGACGAGGCCGCTTCGAGTTAGGCAAGCGGCACGGAACTCAGCCACCTGTGTGAGGACGCGAGGCCCGAGTGCAGGAAGGCAGGGAGAAGATGGGCTGAGTGGATCAGACAGCGCACAGGGCTGAGTGGGTGGGGATGTAGCCTAATCAGGTGAAAGTCACTAAATTGCCTATTTACTTCAGCGCTGATCACGGGGAGAGAAAAACAAAAAGCAAAGCGTGTTTGTGCTCGACTTGCACTACAATCAGATTCCTTTCATTGGAACTTCAGCGGTGGGTAACCTGACATTGCACAGTGGAACAGCAGGTGAACAGAACGGCACCAACGTGCAGTGTGGGCCACCTTCACACGGGAGGGGTGACGCAGACGGCAACAAAAGGAAGCTCGGGACTGGAAGTTGGGCACTGTGTGAGAGTAACCCGCCCCTTTACCGCGAAGTACGCTATGCGGCAATGCAACGAAGGGGACTTATTACAATGCAGGAAGGAGTAGTTACCATAAGCCTGTTGTTCTGTGACAGTGCTGCATTGCTGGATGTTGGTTTGTACCAAGTCATTTGCTGTACGCCTCTTATACAAACCCTGAAACATTACCTGGAGTAGCGTAAACATATTTTGTAGCCTTACACAGAAGAAAATTATGTCAACTATAGTACTCTGACCCAGGGACAGCTTAACACTACTGACACAGGGACTGCTTTAAAATACTGCTTTCCAACAACTGACTCAGGGACAGGACAAAGACATAACACAAAAGTAATACCAGTAAAATTAACATAACTGGGCATGTCAAGGGTTGATGAAAAGGCAAAAGTTTCCTCATTCCAGTCAAAATCCTCAAAATCTCCCCGCAAACCTACGTACCACAACCTACAAACAGGAGCAGACAGATCAGAACTTAGCAACCTGTCCTAGTAACACACAGTACCTTCCCTGAAGTACCTTCCCCCGTGTCCACCGGGGCACTTTGACATATGTAAAATAAAATATTGATTTAGCAAGACATGGTGGCAGATTAAAAAACGAGGGGCTGACTCCGGCGTGGATTACCTTAGACTACTCATCAGAAGGTAAGCAGCTCAGGAGCCCATAAACGTCAGGTGTTCCCAGAGTGAAATACAGTGCTGACATCAGCCGGGCAATAAAGAAACTGAACTGACAGAGGCGAATGAGCGCGGCGAGAAGTGCTTTCATTTCCTCTCAATGCCGGTACGGTGGAGCGAGGCCAAAGTCAGTTACTGTATTATTTCTGCAATCTGGAACATTTTCCCAAAAGCCTTTTAAATACCGTTCATTCAGAGATTCGGTTTTGTTCATACAACGATGTTCGTGTGATCTCCATCGCAATTACTGCGCAGCGCTGACCACAGATAATAAAAACGCAGGCTTTAGGCTTCGCTATTGGTAAATACGCCAGGGAAGACCAAGTGATGGGGATCAAAGCACAATGGGCAGGAAATTTAGAGATCATTTCAAAAAGAAAACTTAAAAATAGCGATCTGTCCAACAGCAACTTCTGGAAAACGTCTGCTATGGTACACTGTGTTAATTAGCTGTACTGTATTAGAACTGTATTAGATCCCCCTAAAAATCCATGTGTCACATAGGGTTATGATTGGTTTAAAAAAAACAAATATTAGGAGGAAGAGAATTAAATAAAAATAAGAATTATATAAAATGAGAGAGGAAAAAAAAAAAAAAAAAAAAAAAAAAAAAAAAAAAAAAAGATAAAAAAAAAAAAA
>JAOYSI010041070.1:0-19562 GCA_025775065.1 Hiodon alosoides
CAGTTGTTATGATTAAAATACCCCCCCCCCCCCACACACACACACACACACACACACACACACACAGACACAGACACTTACACAGGCACCCACACACACACACACACGGACACACACACAGAGCCATCCAAACAGCATGTTTAAGGCCATTTAAGTCATTCCAGAGAAAACCGCAGCCTCCCCTATTAGGGAGCCTGAGACTGGAGGAGAGAGCCAGCAATAGGGGGAATTGAAGGGGTTTGAGAAAGAGAGAGTTTTTTTGGAAGGCAAAGGAAAAGTAAAAGTCAGACAATGTTTGTTTTCTTGTCTCCGTTTTGTGTCTCGTTCTCTCATTCTCTCTCCAGCTCTTTCAGTTTGAGGGTGTTGAGTGCTGTTGTCTAGATTTAGAATGTGTTGGCGGGTGCTACAAATTTATGGTTGTTGGTTCTTATCTCTAATAATTATGTCTCATTTTCCATGGCTTGGATAACTACGTGTCAGGATTATCCTTATTGTGTGTTTGAAATGCATTAGCTACCTATCAAAGGAAAAGTGTGTACATAGCTGAAATCTGAATTGAATTAACAATTGCAAAATATTAGAATACTGTAACTGTACATTTGAAATTGCTGTTTGTATCTTTGTACATAGGGATCAGATTAAGGTATTAGGAGGTAGTGGTCAAGGAGTGTTCAGTCGATGTGCAATACGGTTCAATTGACTTTTAAAGATTAGACCGCACAGTTTTGTATTGTTATAAATGCTCAGTTCAGTAGCTGAATTAGCCAGCTTGCTACCCCTTAGAGCTAGCTGATTTTGTGAAATAGTGTGTGTGGCGTGGGGGGAGGAGGTGTCAGAGAAGGCAGGAAGAGGGGGGGCTGCTGGCTTTCCCTGTTTCCCTACTTGACTGAACTCACTCAGCTATTTCTGCAGTCGCCCCTCAATGTTCCCCGGGGCCAGTCAAACTTCCCTATGTTGTTTCCATTGTTTCCCTGGTGGCCATGGAAGCTTCCTGTTCTCCACCCCTGCCATAAGTGAAGCTCCTCCAGGAACCCTGAAACCCTGTCCAGCTGGCACCACCTGTGTTGGGCCACTGGCGCTTTCCTCGCCCACGCTCCGCAGCAGACAGAGGGCGATTGTCGTCCCTGGTCCAGCAGCGACCTCCATATTCCAATGCCTTCGCAGCAGGAACAGCCATGGCTAGCAGGAGGAAGACGCAAGTCGTACCCCCTATTGGAAGACCTTCTGAATTTAGATACTAAAATTTACTTTGGGCGTGACTGTAGGTAGATGATTACATAAAACAGAAGAAAGGGGGCCGTTTCTGGTGGTCTTCGCAGGACATAGTATATTTGGCAGCAGTGTTGAGGAACAGTTGGGACCCTGGCCCTCTGCCGGTCCTGTGTTTGGAGTGGCTCAGATGAAAGTATTGTCCACTGTTTGACCTGTTCGACTACACAGTCTGTCAGAAGTGTGACGTCTTTAATCTTCTAATCTTCTACATCTCCTTAACAGAAAGACTGGATGGGTTAACCACAGTGAAGGGTAACGCGTTTTCTTCTACCTCCAAAAATGTGCCCTAATTAAAACTCAGGTGTGTTTTCCCCGAATGTTATCTTCGAAAACATTCTATAAAGGGGCATTATAAAAAAACAAAAGAAGTCCTTTGTCAGTGGTGATGAATGATTTGAACAGTGAAGGAGGTTTGTTGGTGATTTGTATGCACTGGATGTCATGTCATTAAGAGATTGTTAACGGATTGTTCCGTCTCACTCCCGGGTAATTATTCTTTGGTCTTGAGCTCTGTAGTCTCCCCTGGGGCTACTCAGACAGCCTGTTCCTCAGGAGAGAGGAGGGCGGTATTTGTCCTGTGGTCTGGGCCAGTCTCCGAATCCACTCAAAAGGGAACCTGTTTGTTTCAATTTTTTTGGCAGAAAGATGTTGGTTGGTTGGGGGGTGGGGGGGGGGGGGCATTTTTGCAAGGCAGGCCAGGCTTCAGTTTGTGTGTGGTATTTTCTGCTTTCTCACTCCTTCTGAGTTACCATAGCTTAGCTTCTCAATTGAAGAACAATGGGTTGACTATTTGATGTGGCATGGGTACAAGTCCCACGCCTCTCTGGCTGCAGTGGGTCCGGATATCTCTGCAGCGTGGCCTGCTGAACAAATGTGTCACTGTCAGACAGGCCATGAACAGGCTCTAACTTAATGCTGTCTCAACGTCACCTGTACGTTGTGGAAACATTTCACATTAAATGCAGAGGGCCTGACATTGAATGACATCATGGCTCTGCTGTTGAGTACTGCAGTGAAGGACAGGAAAAGAGTACAAGTTTTTGACTACAGGGCAGGGGAATCAAAGGAATCTGATGGAGAATTTTAAGTGAGTTCCTATCGAGGCACCTGTGGAACTAATGGGCAGTCCATTCTAGACGACGCTTTGAAGTCAATAGTCTCCTATGCAAATAAAAAATAATAATAAAATCTGTTCAAAAGCTCATACCAGGAAGCAGGCGCACAGTTTGGCATCAGGTACAAATTTCCATCAAAAGGCAGGTTATTTGGGAACAAGATAATTGCTCCACCAGAACTAATCCAGGCCGCAGCCCCCCCCCACGCTCCCCCTCTTACCCCAGTCCTACTTTGTACTCTGTCCCTTTCGTGCCACTTCTGTTGTTCTATCCAGGCGAGACAGCTGTGGGAGAGATAGGATCTGGGGGTTTATTTGGATTTCTTTCCCTGTAAAAAAAAAAACACAGGCTGAACCAAGTTACCGAAGCGACGTTGGGCTTCTTACTCCGTACAGCGACCCTCCCTTCACCTCTCAGTCGTTCAGCTTGCGCTACCAACGTCGGCTTCTGCGTTAAATCTCGTCTCCGGTATTGCAACGGGCCACATGAGTAAGTAGTAAGGATGTAAATGAATAAATGAGCAAGGCTTTCACCTGAGTCAATCCTGAGACCTGGCTGGAAATTGGAATTAAGGTGATTTAGGTAGGAAAATGTTAGGCTTGAAAAGTAGAGCAGTGCAGACTTAAGGGCATATTTAGATCTGAAAAGAAGCTTAAACGTCTGTGTTATGCCCTGATTTGCACAGAGTTTCTTTCTTTTCGCTGTGGTCAGCTCCATGTTGTCTAGAGGACTGTCTGCCCATGTTTGAGTCTGGTGTATGTGTCAGAAATATGCTGTTGACGTCAGATGCCATAGGTAAGAGCGTTTAAAAAACAACCAATTAATCTGATAAAGGCAAAATACCAAATTCAGTCAGTCTGGGGATAAAAACAAACCGTTGCATGGAAATACAAACACTAGAAATAAGCCCATGAAGTGGCTTTCACTCATGCATGGTCTGCCCACTACATCCTTATTACAAAAAAAATTAAATAATAATGAGCCCAATTACGGTTATGGTGATGTATCTACCAGACTGGGCTTTTTAAAATTTGTGTCCCCCCTAGTCTGGAGCGCCTTGCCCTCCGGGTTTTGTGGTGTGGCGAGCGAAAGGAGATGCCTGTGGCATCTGGTTTATGATATTTTCTTCGTTGATGCTGAAGCTATGGGCTGCAGGGATGTCATGCATAAGCTGATTTCTCATGGTGCTGTGAGACACTTTTGCGCGCTTTGTGTAAAATTAAAGTTTATTGCTTTTTAATTGGGTGTCGGGCACAAGCTTTGGGTAACCCTGTAGCATTTATTAGCATGGCTTCTACCCAGCTCCGTCTCTGCATACAATTAATTCAAATCCTATGACCATTGCCAGCCAGTAAGGAATGGGACACAAGCTACTTTACTGGGTGTAAAACAGCGGGAGTCTGACCATGAAGGCGGACTGGGAGTTTGGCATTGTTTGGGTGGTCCTTTAACATACAAAAAACAAAACATGAAAACCTGCAAGCACGTAAAATACAACTTGAACAGGACTCTTTTAAAAGTTGTTGGTGGTATAACTAGACGCTTTCCTAACCTGTACAGCCCGATGCCCCCTGGTGGGCCAGTAGTGACCCTGATGCAGAACACCTTTCTTTTCAAGTTGTGCCACCTAATAGCGCATTTATAAGACCTGCCTTTGTGAGGAATTTCATATGAAAATGCCTTGGATAGCGCTTTTTATAAGTTTGACTATTAAGCCATTAGTTTTTTCCTCTTTAAATTCTTAGATATTTCATTGGGAGCAGATTGAGTCAAGTATGTTCTGTGACCAATGTATTCTGGAACTCGTTCTGTTCCCATATTCCCCCTTTATTCATCAGCTTGCATCTGAAGTAAATGGTTGGAATCATTCAGAATATTTAATGAAATGGCAAATAGCCCCCCTTTTTTTGGGGGGATTGTGGTGGGTGGTTTTCTGTTTTTAAGACTAATATGCATCGTTGTTATATATCATTGAAAATGGCTGAAAGGAAATGAAAATACTGTAAGATCTCATTTCGTTGTTGTACTTTCTTATGTAACTGATATGGAAAAGATTTCTGTTATATCCAAGACTAGATCTCTCTGAAGAGGAAACTTTTCATGACATCTCAGATGTGTGTGTGTGTGTGTGTGTGTGTGTGTGTGTGTGTGTGTGTGTGTTTGTGTTTGTGTGTCCGTAGGGTGCCAGGGCCAACCAAGAACTATGCACCTGGCAGGCAGTGTTGTCCAGACATTTCAAAAAGCCAGTTTGGAATACACAGAAGGGGATATAAATCCAGGAAAAGAATCTTTAAACAAGAAAGGTTGGAGGTGGGAGTGGTTAAACGCTGCCCTCCAACTTTAAGGAGGTTGAGAGAAACGTTTAGGCCTGAGATCAAGCAAATCGTTTCCAAGTTCCTGCCCAACAATATTATTTGGGGGCTTAAATTTCCGGAGAGGGTCTGTACAGCGTCGTTGGCCAGTCTTTTGATGCGTTTCCAGATGGGGAAAGTGCTCAGTGACGGCTGTTGGCTGGCACCGTTCGGTGAGGTCAGGAGGGTACATTAGGTTGTTTTGCTGGCAACTCAATTGAGCAATGCAGTGACCAAAAACCACTTACGCACCTCTCAAAGAATGCACTTGCATATTATGTCCGTGATGGGCAAAGCTACCAGGTTAGTGGGCCCCTCACATCCCCCAGCCTCTTAAACTGGTGGTAGGCTGATTAAATGTTCAAAGTTCAAAGTGTTTCTAAATGGGTAAGATTTTTCCTTAACCCCATCGAGCGCCCTAGGCTACCGAAGGGGGGGAAATGAACACACGGGGACTGCCTAAAATGGTAAAATGATGGTGAGCTTTTATAGTTGCACAAATTCTCACGGACCAGTGAACACCAGTCCCTGTGTGTTGGTGTTCGCCCCATCAGTAGCCTGAGGAGGCTACCAGAATTAGGAGAAGGAAGTTTGTCAAACTTTCAACTGTTCAGTTTGAATCTGGTTGATTCGCTGAGGTTGGAATGTGTGTGTCTATAACATTGGAAGGTTTCTGAAGAGAACCTTTAGGGAGAATAAACTGGCCGTGCATTTAACAAAACATTTCCTTTCATGTTATTTTCTTTTTCTTCCATTCATGTTCCCATGTTTTCTTTTACTGTGGTAGATCTCAATATGGGTTTTTCTTTTTTGACATTTTTTTCACGGCGAAGTCATTGCCTGCTTCCCGCCGTCTCCCATAATTCACTGCCAAGTCCTCGCAAAGTGGCTGCCCTATACGATAATTGGCCCCATCGATCATCTGAGCACTGCCTCCTAATGTACAGTTTATTTGGGCTGTTTGCCAAGTCACCCCACCTTTTCATGGGTATGAAAGAATTCTTATTTGTGCTTAGGGTTGTGGGATGCCGGGGGGGTTGTAATGATGGAAACTGATGATTTTTTTTGTGGTCAGTCAGGGTACCAGGGTTGGGCTGTGTTGAACAATAGCTGTGTTTTGGCAAGGGCAAGCAGGATTTAAAAAATGGATTGAAGTGGAAAGTGATGCACACAATACTGTCCCTACTACTACTACTGCTCACTATTATCGTTCATGGCATAATTTGGAGCATACCCTCAAGACTGCAGTTTAGCACAATATAATTATAATTAATCAGAGCTGGAGGGGAAAAAAGAAGGCAATAATTGAAAATGTTGGGGGAGTAAACAGCAGTTTTTGGGTCTTAATGATTCCAGAGTTAGTTACTGTTTGTCTGATTAAACAGTCCAGCGCTAGGAAACAGCTTTCCCGTTTTTTCTAATCAGAAGAAAATCTGGGAGGAGTAATGAGCCAGTGCATACAGTATTGTGTCTGGGTTTGCTTGGTTGTACCAGGTTTTGGCTCAGTTGCCTGGAATGTAAAAGAACAGGTGGAAATGGGTTTGGTTAAGTATAATTATCTCTGTATGGTTGTTGTTGTCGTATCATTTTTCTTTTTTCGTCTTTTTTTCCTTGGCATGATTCGAAAAAATTGGGTGTGATCCAGACATTTTAACAGTCCGTTAGCCTTGAATTTGTATTTCTTTGTGTTTATGACAAGAGCAGACGTGAAAAGGATTCTACTTGCATCTATAGAAATTCAACTTAGTTATTGATTTAAGGGCAATTTATTTTAATAAACCATTCATAAATTAAACTAAAGGGTATATTTTCTTTTTCCCCAACTGCATTATGTAACAAGGCTGATTAAAACCCAAATAAAACTGGAGGAAAACGTCTATAAACAATTAAATATGGCTGAGGTACATTTCTTTGTCAACAAGTCCATCTGCGGTTGCCCAGTTTTAGTCCATCTGTAGAGCATGAAATGTTCTCCCTCACTATCTCTGTAATAACCTCCATGTGGATTTCACTAAAATACCACAATAAGATTGAGCGATCTGTTTTTAATCATTATATCTTAAATATATCCTAACCATACAGTGGAGTGAAGATGACCCCAGGGAAAAAGGAGAGAAAGAGAGAGAGAGAGTGAGAGGGAGATAGAGAGAAGGCAGCATGCCTGTGTCTGGCATAAGTCTGGGGGAGGAAGTGTTGAGTTGATCTAATTTCTGCAGGCATGCTCTCCCCTTCTAGCCTCGCGCCCGGTGCAGATTTACACCACTCCCCTTTCACCCCCAGTCCTATCTTCCGCACTAACTGCACCTGCGGCTCTCCTAACAGATTGCGCTGCCCGGAGCTCCGAGTGTTACCAGGTCCCACAGGCAGTAATCGAGCTGTGCGGTTCATCGCCAGGGTTCAGGGCCGTCAGTTTCTGCTACCGGAATGTGTAAAGTCTGATTATTCATGGACTGGCGCTGATTTTTGGGATTTAGACATGTTTTATGGGGGGGACTTAGCATAGATGAGTGGGCTTCTGCATAGGAGCATAAACCATACAAACATGTAGCTTTCTGTGCAAATCACTGTGCAATCAACTGGGCTAACAAGTCGCTAACCTTTGTTGGGGTTAAATTAGTTTAAAAAAATTTCTCAGCAAGAAAATGTTCGTGATTATTACTAGGGGACGGTCCTAAGTGCAACCTTAATGAGGGTCCATCATCTACAGGACCTGGCCATCTGGGGTAGGGTTAGGGTTAGAGTTAAACCCTTTCGTGAGTGGATGAATGCTCCACCACCAGCAGGATGAGGCCATTTGGGTTAGGGTTAGACCCTTTCGTGAATGTATGAATGGTCAACAACCAATTGAACCAGGCCATTTGGTTTAGTGTAAGGGTTAGGGTTAAACCCTTTTGTGAGTGGATGAATGTTCCACCACCTACAGGACCTGGCCATTTGGGTAAGAGTAAGGGTTAGAGTTAGAACCTTTCCTGAGTGTATAAATGCTCCACCACCTACAGGACCAGGCAGTTTGGGTTAGGGTTAGGGTTAGAGTTATACCCTTTTGTGAATGGATGAATGCTCCACCACCTGCAGGACCAGGCCATTTGGTTTGGGGTTAGGGTTAGAACCTTTTGCGAGTAGACGACTTAGTTCCTACTATCCATTTTGGCAGCAGAAAAAGCCCCTATGAAGAGCGGGTCTTCAGGTCCCTCTGACATGTGGGAGGTCTGTATATGTGTGGGTCAAATCGGGGTCAGAAAGCCTCTCTCTGGTGTTAATTTAAACCTTGAGCTCCAACCTTTGAGCACAAATCCCTGCTTCAATGGCCCAGACGGAGAGGTTTGGCAGGGGGTTGCATCTATCAGGCACCTGGTCACTCGGCAGGGCAGGTGACAAGACAGTTATGGTACCCTGGGGTATTGATCCTACCACTTTCTCCCATTCCCCTTAAAAGGGGCCTATTCCCCCCACACTGTCTAGACAACGCGCTTCCCCTCTCACTGCTGCAGCTGCATCATCACAGGTTCCTGGATCCTCCAAAGGCTCAGGCGGCGTTAATGATTCCCATTTCTGCCTATAGACAGCACCTGGATCATTTGTCATGTGCCTGGAAGTTAGTCCGTTCTCCCTACTCCCCCAAAATATCTTAGGTTCATCTCAAGTATCGTTTTCTAGTATTGAGTGTGAACATCACCGGTGTACAAATGGTACCGGGTAAAACGTTTTGTAATATCCCTCAAAGACGCAAACGTGTGCCACAAACACACGGGGGCTTTAAATCAAACAATCGCGGCCTACCAGCGATCCGTCGGCCAGCGCTACGAATGTGCGACCGCTTAGTGGAGTTCTCGCTCCTCTGTAGAATGGTGTGTTCCTCCTGGGAGCTTCCGCTCGCATATCTCATTACCCCAGCTATTTACATCGGGGATTTTACAACCCTTTTAGCACAAGGTGAAGACGAGGCGAGCGGTTTTGATTTACTGGGCCTGAATCGGAGGGGCAACAATGTGCTCCACTGTGCTTTGGAGGGGGGGGGGGGGGAGGCAGGAAGCCCTCAAGGTACCTGAGCTGAAACGGCCTGCATGATAGAGGCAAGTTAAATACCTACCCTTGAGTGAGCCAAAGGCCTGTCTCAGGCAGAATTCTTAATGTTGCCACAATGACGCGGCAATGCTCCGAGAATGTTTTTTTTTTTTGTATGCTGTGACCCGCATCCCTCCTACTTACAGGGGACCTATGAGAATTTAGTGCTGGGTTTGCAATTGGTATGTGTCATCAGTCAACAGAATTGACCAATCACGCAGTCACGATGGTTTTAGGTAGTTTGGCTGAAACTGTGCTCTCTTTCACAGTAATGAACCAAGTTGCTGATGAAGACAGAATATATTATATATAGTAATGCAAAAAAATAGAAGAATCTGTTAAACATTGTGAAAATTATTCATAAAATGTGCATGCCCCAGACCAGGGGCTAGAAGGCAATGATTTTCTTGAGCAAACAGCTAAGGTCCCTCTTCTCTCCAGCTATTTCACATATCATCCATCATAGGAGGGCCCCGATTCTCAGCGTGCAGTACGGCGGGGGTGGTAGGCTGGAACACCATTGCTCCTACAGGCCATGGTTCTGCCTCTCACACTCAAGTGCAATAGTTTGCTGCCCATTTATTGCTTTGGACCAGGAATTTATCATTTATATTGCTCCCACCAGCAAGTGACATTATAACTCGCAATTTATTTCCTTGGCCGGTTTACAGAGCTTTCACTTTCACACATCGTTTAATTACTGATGCGCTTACGTTTAACTACCCTATACGTTTAACTACCCTATGGCCCATGGGTACAAAAACTGTCTGTGACTTAAACCTGCAGCTTTCAACTCACAAATCCATGAACTTAACCACTATGCCTCCTGCTGGGTCACTGTGGGAGCACCACGTGCATCTGCATTAAACTGCTATAATGGTTTCTTTCTCACGAAGAACATCAGGAGTTGTGATGGAGATCGGGAGTTATGGGTCATTAACACAAATAATGGAAATTCTGAGCAGACTGAAGGAAGTTCCTTCCTAGTCTTCGAGGACCCGGTTTGTTGTCCATACGACAGAACCAACTGACTTATCTAAACTGACTTTTTCTTAAATCTGGATCAAAGGAGCATTTCTGTGCTTTCACAGGGAAAAAAACAGCTGTAACTTCAGGTCGGCTGTAATTGATTTGACGACACTTTCCGCCCTAAGAGGGATGTGGGAACCATCTTTCACTGTGCTACCTGAGTCGAGTATATTTTAAAGCCTCTATATAAAGCACTTAAGCTTCTTGTTTGACCTTATGATCCCATGGTTTAACCTTGCCTGATGGCTATCGTTGCGTTTTGACATCATTACAGATTGACATGCTGGCTCTGATGGAGATAATGTGCCTTTCTGTCACCTAGCACAACGGTGGCACGTTCCGTTTTTAGAGAGCTTCTTAGAGGCAGACAGCATTGGTTTATTGTTGTGTCTGATAGGATGTAGAAAATGGAATTAGAACTGCGAAATAGAAAATCCAGAAAATTATTTTTTGGTATTTTTTATCAATGTTTTATAAATATTACACAGGACATGCCTTTGCCTGGGTTCCTGTTTTTTAAGTAAAGATTTGGAATAGGTAGGAGTGTAGGAAAAATTCAACAAAAATCTACAATGACGGTAATGTTTTTATTTCTGTTTTTGAGTCTTGGCAACATTGTAGACTGCTGGTTTCTTGGAGTGCAGCACTGACATTTCTGAGTTTGTTACCACTTCACAGCGATCCTTAGATCCTTCACTGTGGCTAAAGCTGCATCAGCTTCACCAGGCGTAGGTCATTACACGTTCCCTCCTTGTGTGTCTTGGAGCCCTCTAGGTTCCGCACCATTGAGCAGCGCCTCCCACACGGAGGGAAACGCTAACGCGGTCGCCGTCCCTTTTTGATCAGTGGCTCGGCTCGTTGAGGTGACTCGGGTTTGAGTGAACCGCACACAGCCCTCCCCGTTGTCTCGGCAGGATCGATCCCCCTCCGACGCTCTCCCATGTTACCCGCCAGGCACTATGTCGGGGAGGGCCGTCGGCTCAAAGCCACGCCGCATCAAGAAACGCTTGTGGAAGGCTTCAGCCTGTTCTTTCATTGGTCCTGCTAAAGCGTTGGAAAGCCTCTGCTGGAAAAATCAGCACTGTAATGTAATATTTTACCAGACGATAGCTATGTCTACATCAAGCGGGAGGACTGTGCTAGCATGCCACAAGCAACTGATCCTTTTAAGCGTGGTGTACTTTGAGTAGCTGTCGATTGTCTCACAAGGCTGTGGTATTGAATTTGGGCCATTCCGTGTAAGCGTATAGCGCAGTCGGCTGGCTAGCCAACTGCTTGTGCTCGGGGCTACAGCGGTTCGATGAGCGTGTAGAAAGCTGGTGCATGACTGGTCCCAGTGCTCAGAAGTGAAGGGCTGTGACCGGCTCCCGGCCGATGGTGAAAGCTCGAAACAAGACTGTGAAAGGAATGGCAACCTGCGCCTGTGTATTCAGGGCCATTCCGGTGAGCCGAAAGAGCTTGTGGGTTCTTCCATCGACAGTCTGCGCACTGGCGGCCAGGCTCCACTTGCTTGCAGGCCTCAGCACCGCGTGACCCTCAGGCAGGTCTGTTTCCCCGGGGGCTAATGTCAGCCGACACACACTCAGGTTCCACTCTCCCGGTTACCGCATGTCTGCTTCTGTACTCAGAACAGAGCCTTCGGGACCGTCATGCTCTCCGATGAAGTCATTAGGAATGTCGAACCCATACCCCCCTGCCCCCCCACACTCACGTGCGCGCACACACACTGCACCAACACCATTCTCTCTTTCTTCTGGGCTGCTAAATAAAAACACTGAATATTCTCTTGGTATCAGGAGATCCTGGCAATTTTTCAGCTTTTTAAAAATTGGTCTTATTGGAGAAAGAAGAGGCGCTGTTCTGTCTCACTCTCTAGCTATCTATCATGCAGTCGTTGAGATCCCATATGGAGTTGTCCTTATGTATACTTGTTTTCATTTCCAGGAGCTTTTAAAAGGAAATATCCCTCAGGGCCCTCCCTCATGTTTAATTACATTCCTTTCATAGAATTGATTGACAATTCAATCTGTGCCTGCAGTTCCATTGTCACACTTTAGCTTTTTTTAATTATCCAATTTTATTTGATTTTGGTCCTGAGGATATTTAATAAAAAAATAAAAATAAAACACATCTCTGTTTTGCATGTCCACTCTTTGCCAGTAGCCTGGAGACACAACTGACCCAACCGCAGCACGTACTGGACCGGAGTACTGCACATTGCTCTGCCATCTAAAAGGAGATTGTTAGAATTAGGCTTGCCTGAAGGTGAACGGAAACAAAGAGTCCACCTCTTATCTTGGTTTGGCGAGACCAGGCCAGGCAGGATTCCCCCGGCACCACTCCCCACTCCTCTGTTGGCCCCAGTATCCTCAGAATACAGAAGTCAATAGAACATTATTCTCCTATATGGGTTTGTGAGTGTATTCATCGTTCTTTGAAGGGGAGCTAACTGCCACACAAAACGGCAGCCATTCCAAGACCCGTTTCCATGGGGGTGCCGGAACACATTACTGTGTTCTGGTGGGGGTTGGTCTTTGTGTTCACGTTTCAAAAGAAATGTCACAAGAACATTTCTCTCTTGGTGGGGGCACCAGGGTTAAGGAGCTGTTATATCACTGGGAGAGGAACCAGTAATGTCAAAGGTACTCGTTATGACTGGCGGTAAAGTTTCACTGCCAGCTGATTTACATAGCATCTCTCTATCAATGCTTTATCTGCAGTCTGGTGTTCCATGAACCAACCAATGTCTCCTCCTAGCTAACACATGGCATTTTCCTGCAATTCCGTACTTGTGTTACGTTGTTCATCCATGCTAAAACAACATTGTTAGAACACTCGCTGCTTCAGCCTGGCTGTCAATTAATATAATTAGCGCCTTTCCCAGGAGGCCTTGCACAGTCCCAGACTCCCCGCCACCCCAAAGAGAATAGCTCCAGCTGAAGGAGAAACTTTAAAGACAGGGGTGTTTGCGTCATGCCCCAGCAGGTTCCTGTCAGCATTAGATGGATCATTTATTTCTAATGGTTCTGTTAAATATCAGGCGCGGCTGTTCCTGAGAAGGGGCCCCGCTCTGTGGTGGTTCTGTGGACTTGTTCTCCGGCTCTGCAAATGTCCCGTCTCATTTTCCGCACAGGTTAGCCGGGTCACGTGTTAAGTGTCATGTAGCCACACCGAAGCAGCCTCGCCTCATTGTTTACTCCCCAAACATGGACTACATCAATCAAACCGCCCCGCAAGTGGTGACTGGCTGTGCGTAATTCCCTGGCAGTGCTCTTCAAAGCGCCCCCAGAAACTGACTAGCACGTGTACCATGCGCGACGAACAGGTACGGGATGGGAGTCAGGGCTGGATTTCCATTCAGCCATTGAGTTACCTCATGCTTAAATGTTGAACCCGTACAAGTAATTTCCTCAAGTTCTTCCTCAATAGGAAAAAGATTTTTAAAAACAAAGCCCATTGCAGCATATGGAGTCACATTTCTGTTGTTCGAGACTTGTTGAAGGCCACAAGCCCAAATTCACGCTCCTGAAAAGAAATATTGTGGACTGCAGAAGAGGGGGGTTCATAGTTTTTCACTGAATACGGAAACATTTAATGTTTCTTGGGGCAGCCAGGCATTCTATATGTGGTTTATCAGGCCAAAGAGTATAGGGAAAAGGATATCGACGCCACCCGGTTTGTTTAACTTCATCCCCCAGTGGGAGCAGAGCAGCTCTGCAGCCAGATCGAGATTGAGCCGTGCCGCGGTTCTCCTTGGCTGAGGAGGTCCGGTCCAGGCCCCCGACAGCGAGGCGGCAGCAGGCCTTGGCGGCGCAGCTGAAGGTGCACCACTCCTCTTACAGCATCCTGGGGTCTGTGGGGTTCTGGCTTCCACTTCTGCTGCACCTCCGCTCTCGCCGTTTTGTGTCTCTTGGCCTTTGGCGCTCTCGTCCCACTGGTTCTTTTATTTGTTTTAAATCCAGAGTTCAAGGCATGACGTGACATTTCATAAAAAATACTGGAAACACGTGGGCGTTTTTTTTGTATGTGTGTGTCTGTGTGTGTGTGTGTGTTTTGCCGCCTGTGTGCACGTTTTTATTTAAGTTCGGCTCACACTGAGACCAGATAGCGATCTGAAACTGATCCAGTATCAGCCAGAATCCTTCGGTCTGCTTTTTTTGTGCTTTAAATCTAAAGTCGCGCGTGAGGGGAGTCCATTCCAGCAGTGTTGAAAAAGCAACCTATATACACACAGGTGAGGGTTTGCACAGAGTAATAAGTAGTTTGTTTACACATTTCCCTGCTGGGTATTTTAACCTTCATGCTTTTTATTTGGCAGTCCACTGCTGCTAGTTAAGGAGATATTTCGGTTTAACACCTCGGCCAATGCTGATTTTTCTTTTGCTCAGGGTGTTTGAGTAGTACAACAGAGGTCCCTTGGTGACTCCTTTGCGTTATTGAATTTCAGGGCTATGGTTGGAGGTAAATTTTTTATTATTATTCCTGCTTCCTGAAGTGTTACTCGCTGGTTTGTAGGTTGTCTCCAAATGAGGAAGGCCCTGACACTGTTGTCTTGTGAAATTTAGAGTCTCGATTTCTACCCTTGACTTTGTTTTCCATTAAAAAAATAAATAAAAAATTCTGAGCTGTTTGGAATTTGGGTAGCTGTTACCACATAATTCTTGTGAGAGGGTTTTTTTGGCGGTAAATCTGTTTTATATAAACTGCCGCTGCTGTCTGCCAGCTTAGTGGCTTGGTTTCCTCACGGATGCAGCTAACCTCCAATTGTTTCGTTTGTTTCGGCTTGTCAGTAGCCGCCCGCCCCACACTTGTACACTCGCATCGCCCGTTTGTTTACGAGCTGGTGTGTTTTCGGGGGGGGGAAGCGGCGTCACCCCGTAAACCTTAGCACAGTCGCGCGGTCGCCAGACGGATTGCGTGAGACATTTTAACAGCTTCCCCCAGCCCTCCGAGGAAAACTTTCGATAAACAGATTCTGTCAGGCATTTGAAACGCGAGAGACGCACAATTGGGCTCAGACGGAGAGTGCAGGCGCCCACTCAGCGATGGGCACACTTTTTAAAACGTCTAAAACACTTTCTCCTCAAAACCGCAGCCCCCAGGAGCAGCGAACCCTGGTTGAAATAGCAGGCACAAGTCGAACTGTAGATCGCTGTGTGCTATGTCTAGCTCTGCTCTATGTCCTAGTTTTATAATAACCATACGTTTAACAGCAAATTAGGAGAAACTGATTTTTTCCCCCTCTATAAGCCTCAAAGCAGACTTCTCAGAGACAACACTGATTACTGGTCCTCACGCATAGTTTTACAATCATGCGGTGTTACACAAAGGCAGAATAAGATTGAGACCACAACATTATTTGCTTGCAATAAGAAGACGTGTGGCTAATGCGTGAGGCCGACTGGCTTCCTGTTTGGGTTCAAAAGAACCTATGTCCCAGCTTCCAGTCAAAATAGGAATAAAAATGGGAGCTACAAACTGAGGGGGTAGGCTAGTGAACAGTGCCATCCCCATCCATTGCCATGGAGGCAAACAGAAATCAACTCGAGTCTGAGGAACGCTTTGAAGAGCGTGTGCTGGACCTCTTCCCATCAGGCTTTTCCTTCACGTACCAACAGGTCACTGGTTCAAGGCTCTCAGTCTTCTACCCTTCGGTGCGGTACTTAACCAGAATTATAAATAAGTAAAGTGTAAAACTGTAAGCTCTGCAAGTCGCTCTGGGCGGCAGCGTCTGCTAAGCAAATAAACACGCTGAGCTCCTCTCTGAGGGCCCCGTGGCCGCGTACACGGACCCAGGGACGAAAAACACCGGCCTGAGCCATTGGCTGCCCCAATGAGGATTACCCAGAATCCTCATCTTGCAGGATATTACAGAGATCTGGTTAATAAAGTCTTTCTTTCTTTTTTTCTTTCTTTTTAAACTGTTTCTGTTACAGACTCCTTTTATACAGAGAGGCTTTACTGACTCGGAAAAAAACCGAGAATGTAATTTTTCTAACAAGCGGACATAAAGAAAAAAATTATTTCTCTTTGATAGTTCATGGATTTAGTATTCCGTTTGTGATGACAAACTCATGACAGCTTTACCAGCTAGTTCTTCTGGTTTAATGTCAATTAGATCCCTCATGATTTATTATCTTGTCTGCTTTATATTATTAGCGCTAGCAATCACCGTAGCAGCAAGACCAAAAAAGACCTTTCCTTTTTCTTCTAGAGGGATTGTATGGGAATAGCACCCTGTAGCAGGCGAGGGTATGCTCAGTCCGAGAGCAGCCAGAGACGGAGGCATTGGGGGAAGGGTTTACGTCTTTTATTCGGCGTGGTAAACTCAGCAGGTCCAATATTTACAGATATAAAGAATAAAACAGACTTAAACGTCAAAGAGCCATACTGGAAACTTAAACCTCCTTTTCAGGGCAAACAAAAACTACACATTCTACCAAAGGGGGCAAACCTGCAACACTTTCCTGTCTATCCTTCACCATCTCCCCCTGAGCCAGCTTTTTTGGCTCTTTGAAAGGGCCTGGGATTGGTGGCACCTGAGTGTGATTACCATTAGTGGCTTTGGGAAAAATCTGTGGCGATGTGGCCCATTCAGTGCCCGCAGCAGGATTTCTGGGAAAGAGGCAGCAACGGGACTCACCTTAATGTGTTGACCGGTATAGGGATGTACAGCACGATCTGATTTAGTTCAAACGGTTTCCTAATAAGCTAACCCGGGGACTGTGAGGATAAGTTAGAAGAGGCTTATCTACCAGTTCAGAGTCCGTTAAATGAACCCTGGATATTTCTCCTGCCGCCAAATGGCCAAGCACACACGCGTGCACTTTGAATAGTTACGTGTTTGGCGATTGGCAGATCGAGATATCAAACCCAGGCAACATGGCAAAATCTCATTGCGTGGGTTGTACTGTACTGTTGGGAGGTTGGGCGATCTAATCACATTCTCATCATCCCTAAAGCGTTCTGAATGAAGCAAAATGAACACTGAGTTTGAGTTCAGCAGAGGTGCTAATAGCCCTATGCACATTAAATGGATATTTAATCAATTTCAGCCGTAAACCTAGATTTTGACAAAACGAATTGCACGTCAAGATGAAAAACTACAACTAGGTCAGATTTGTCTCTGCTTAAACACTTTCCTGCTCTCCCTCTCCCCCACAGGTTTGCTGTCCCTGACTCTGGAAGGCTGGCAACCATGCTACAGGTGGTCGTCTGTTCGATGCTGGTGGTGGTGGGACATGCCCTGGGAGGAGGATACCACCCCATGCCACAAATGAAGTACATGCAGCCCATGATGAAGGGGCCAGTGGGTCCTCCCTTCAGAGAGGGCAAGGGTCAGTACCTAGGTGAGATTAGCCTTCCTCTGAAATCCATTACTGCCACCTCCTGCAGATGGAATGATTTGCAACTACACAGTGAATCCCAGCTCTTTCTGTGTTTTCTATTGCTGGGCGTGTGATGATGTAAACCTTGGGGGCTTTGAGTAAAGGAATAAATATATGGGGTGGGGGAGTGGGGGGGGGGGTCAGGAGTCACCAGAACGGGAAGACACAAGCTTCTGCACCTGCCAGGTCCTTGTCTCTGTTTGGGTTTTGTGAAGTGGAACGAATGGGCAGAAAACACATTCTACTAGGATTTCAGAATTGCCTTTGGCTCAAAGTTTGGCTACCTCATCAACTGATGACTCCTGCGATTACTTCATTTTAAAGTCAGTCTCTGCACTAAAGTTAAAATGACGTCATTGGTCAAATTAAATATAAAACTATTTTAAAAGTGTAGTGGAATTTGGGTGAGAATCACTTATATGGTAGCTCATATGGAAAGCCTTCAGAGAGGGCTGAGAGTCTGAAAATCAGGAGCCTGCATGTCTACATGTTCAAAACATGCGCTGGTCATAGATTGTGGATGGTGTAATTTATGGCCCGTTTCTGCAGCTGTGTCCTCATGGTTCAGATACGCCGCCTTTCTCAAGGCACCGGCAGTCTCCAGTCCCAAGCCCAGAACCTGCCAGAGAAGCCAGCACCGTCGCTTAGAGGCAGCGGCAGGGATGAAGGATGCAAGCGCGGAAAGCGTTTGTCGTTCGCCGTCTCCTACCCGAGACAGATTTACTACGAGCGCGGTGGATATGTCGGAAGGGTGGGGGTGGTGGCGGCCGCGAAGCGGGGAGAGGGGAGCGGAGAATGGGGGCTGACTCCCTGCTGGGTCTTATATCACAACCCCATATACTCCGGGCTCAGAGCTGGCAAGCGGATAAGTATCCCTGTCAGTGACGGGAGAGAAGTCGGCTCTGCGAGGGGGGGGGGGGGGTGGATGATGAGAAAGCCAGTGAGGATGTCGCCATGAGTGCAGAGTCCCGTCTGCAAGTCCTGGTTCCTCTCTCCCTGGACCAAAGCCGCTAAGAGTGAAGAATGAAGAATGAAGAATTAATAGCTGAATAAATATTCTTGTTCTCAGGAAGGGTTTGGTTTTCCTTCCATTATTGTCTGGAGTTCACCTGTGGTTCGGCCGCTGGACTGTTCCAGAACGTAACGGGGTGTCTTCCGAAAGCGGCGATTTCAGGAGTCCGTTTGTGTCCCGTTGTCATCTTGTGAGTGATTGACCCATTGCCCTTTCCACTAATGCAGTATTGCTTGTACGACCCACAGCCTTTCCTCTGGTAACTTTGACTTACAGTGCAATTCATGTAAGTCGTTAAGTGATTGAACGGCAGTATGACTGTATAGCCATAACTTAATTTTTTACCAATAAATACGAATTCTGAAAAGTAAGTTTGCAACATTCAGTGACACTACTTGTAAAATTTAATAGGCTTCATAGCCTAATCTGTGCCCAGAATATGTATAGTACCTGGCTGTATCATACAATAAGTGAATTACTGTAGTCGGTCAATGTAATTTGTTCATTTAAAAAATATATAAAACATTTTGATTTCAATTGCATGGGGTTCCTTTTTTTAGTGTTGCTTCTGTGAACCTGAATCGTATATAAAATCGAGAACCCGATTGCTCAGTGAATGCGCCACGGCGATACTGAGGGAGCAGAAAAACATATTCTTGGAACTACGTAGTGAATCTGATCACAATGTTTCTGAAGTAGAAGCAGACAGCGAATAGGGAGAAAGAAGAATGCGTGCCCATTAAAACAGTTTCTTGCAGCACACTGGAAGTCTGACTCTGCCTGTCTGCCTTCCTTGTGACGGCCCTCCAGAACTTGGCGAGCCTGCAGTCTGTTGATAAAGCCTTGATTGCCCTCCGTTTGGAGAGCAACGCAAGGCCTTGTTCCTCCGAGCATCTGGTAGCTGTTAGCAGTGTTTTTCACATACGCCTGTCAGTGTGTGTGTGTGTGTGTGTGTGTGTGTGTGTGTCTGTGTCAGTGTATTTGTGTTTATTTATCATCTCTTCCTGCAGTGGAAACAGTCAGTAGCACTCTGTAGCCACAGTTTTGTGCCCTCCTACCGTGTCACAGAACTGCAACGCAGGTAACCCATGTGTTTCAGTGACATTTTGAATGGCTAACCATTTATTTGCATTTGGAAATTATCAGCTGCCTTTCAAAAAATAATGAATTTATACTACATATTTAAAATATATTACAATGTTAAGGTGGTTTGGCTAAAATATATTGGACAAATATATATTGATTTTTATAATATGGACAAATATATATTGATTTGATTTGAACAAAACACAATTTCCTAAAACTCAATTATATTCAATTATCAAATTAT
>JAOYSI010041070.1:19662-63481 GCA_025775065.1 Hiodon alosoides
ATGGACAAATATATATTGATTTGATTTGAACAAAACACAATTTCCTAAAACTCAATTATATTCAATTATCAAATTATCGGGATGCGACAGGTAATATAAAACACCTTTGATTATCTGGATTCAAGGGGAGAGGTTTTCATTGGTAGCCTCAACGCTAATCTTGGCAGTGTACCAGCGGAATGCGGCCCTCGCTGTTTCAGACAAACACCGTGCATCTCCAAGGGGTGTTAGCAAGTTGCAGTCCCTGGTGGCTCGGTCTGGCTGACCTACCTCTGCTTTCCCACTCCCCCGCCACACTTCTCACCTCAGAGAGTGGTCTGGGAGTAAAACTACGCTCCATGGCTAGAGATGCCCTCTGATCCCAAATCAGGGTTGAGTCCAGAGCCACAATGGAATAGCAAGGCCTACTGCAACAAAACATTTTCTGTTATTAGTTATTCATTATTCTTGTATTTGTTTGTCTTTCTTTGCTTTTGGAGCTTTTCGTCTCCTGTAATACCATAGAATCATTCCAGTCTCCACTTTCCGTAAGTTATAAACAAATCGTTTTTACTGAGTTTTTCTGATCTCCAATTGCCTACCTCCACCTACTGGACTAAGGGCAGAATTGCATGTTTAAAGAATACTGGTAGATTTTTGCTCTTCAAATTTTTTAATTAGTAACGGTGACTTGAATGCACTCTCATGCAACCACCTGGCCATATAATGCACTAATTCATTATAAATAGGCTATATCTCATAAAACATATTTTTTGTAAAATGTTTGGTAATCAGTGCTGTGCACAGACTTTCTCAAGGGCAGAGGTTTAAACATTAAAAAGGCCTTAATAAGCCCTATATATGGTACGATGGACTCGAGCGTATGTGGCTTATCAGCGTAAGCGAAGTAAGCTACATTAATTAAAATACATATTATATGGTGTGAAGGATGAGTGGGTTATTAATCACTTTTTCATGCACCTTTTTGGGGGTTTTGAGTTATCTAAACTGAAGTCCTGTAGATAAAATACCCCCACATTGGAAGCTATTTTGTTTGTAGATTGACAGGACTGATTGAATTCAATTTAGTTTTACCAATCGTACTTCTATGAGGGCTTGTCGGCAGTACTGTCCTCCATTTCAGAGCAAGTACCTTTCCATTTTGTGTGGAGAGCGGCATTCACTGAGAGCGATGTGAGGTAAAGATTGGGACGTGTGCTTAGCTTTACAAAGCTACTTCGTAGCCACTGTAGAAACCTTGGTTGTCGATGGTTATCATATGCTGTGTAAACCTTGCGAGGAGGCACCCATTGAACAGTAAACAAACAATTGCTTCCTGTTCTCAAAAATCTTGGTCAAGCGGGAGCTGTAATTGTTGTTTAGCACAACCTCCCCCCCCTCCCCCCCGGCGGTCTCGACAACGCCTCTCTTGCTTTGTCGCCGATGGTAGCGGAATGGGTCAGCTGCGCCCCAGAGCACTTCCGAAGGACCGCAGGTCAGTTAGCATTAGCCTGCTATCCCGAAAGGGCTGGACCTCACGCTGGAAACCCTCCAGTCCATCTGTAGATTTTTGCGGTAAAGCAGGCCCTCCCTGAAATATGGTGCACCGTCTGCTTCCAAGTTGCCCACCACCAAATTTCTGACTGTCTGTTTATTTGTAGGCCCCCTGAAACGTTTAGCCCTTCTGTAAAGCATTTTTGTGGCATTATTAAATTACTGAATTTAGCCTCAGTCACTGTTTTGATAACTCGTATCCTCCAGCAGAATAGTTTGGACCAGTAAGTATTGTCTAGCTAACACCCAAAAGGTTGCAGACATGTCTTGGACAAATCCACTAATTTAGTGAGAGCCAAGTGTCTGAAGTGGAGCAGAGTGCCAGGAGCGTCTGCCAGGCCCTATCAGGGAATGACCTGAAACAACATGACAAATGATAAAGGAAACTTTCAGTTACCAAGCGCTATTACCAATTTAAAATCATACATTCATCATCGTGCCCTGGTTAAATCCGCATTGGATCCACATCTGGAAGCATTACAGTGTGGCTGTTGCAGCACTCTGAGAATGTTACACGTTAGCTGGGACAGGTCTACCTTTTCACAGCTAGGTTTTTCTTAAATTGAGATTAAGTTTTGATTCGTCTGGTTCTTTTGTGGCCTTGCTGTCTGTTGGACATAAAGGTTCAATGTCTTATCCTCTGATCCACAGGGATGCTATACTAAACCTATGGTTTTCTATCTCGGTGTTCCTGTTTAATGGTTTGGCACACCCACTTGGTCGTCACACTCTGGCGATATTAGTGGTGTGAGAACTGCGTCAGTCACATGCTCACAGCAAACGTGTATTCTCTTCCTAGGCCATGTATTACAGCATACTCATCTCCTAAGAATGTGACGCCTATACTGGGCAAACTCTACAACAGCTGTGTCCTAGCATGCCATGTTCTCCTGGATTAAGCAACCACCTGGCCATGTAGTTAAATAAATGTTGAGTTTGAGTTTAGTTTAATTTTCATTTGTCAAATGAGAAGTGCTTTTTCCTCTGTTGTGTCAGCTGTTGAAAGATAAGACAAACACTTGCAATTTACTGATAAAAAGGAACCTCTCTAGAGGTAGCTGATCTAGGAAGATGACTGAATCAGAAACGCCCCCATGGAGTTGAAGCCCGTTCAGACATCTGCAGGTCATTCAGTCGCACACTCAGCCAACCTTTACCTTCCCACATCAGAACAGATGGTCTCGGACATCAATGTTTTGGAATCAACATCCCTGCAGACCACTTGTTTTTTTTTGTTTTTTTACCCTGTTAAAGAAACTGTGAGGCAACAGATGGAGCTAAGTGAATGGAAAGGAGAGAGAACACAGTGGGACCATGCAGTAATGATTACATCGCATTGTTGCTTAGCCTGTACAGTTTATCCACAGCTCCTTAAAATTGATTCAAAGTCCTCTGGATCACAGCCCTCTTGGCAATGATCTATTTCCTGTGAGTTTTTTCTTTGTTTTTCCTTTCTATAATCTGCCTTCAGTTGGGATCAAGTCTCAAAATCCACAAAAGATTCAGTCGGACCCCGTTGACTTATATAGGGCGATGGACTTCACCAGAAAGCTGTGCCCCGTGTCTGAAGTTTAAATATGAGATACTATTACCAATCACAGGAGTGGGAGCAGTAGTTTGCCTTGATTGCAAAATAAACCACAATTACTATTATAAATTGAATAATCTACAACCCAATTTTATTTCTTTTCTAAAAGGCATAGCTACTGCTTTCATGCCCTGTGGCTCACAAGAGACTGACTGATCAATACAGGGGGCAGACAAAATAATTGACAATCCTGACAAAAAGGGACTATTAAGTAACCAAATAAAAAGAATTCTGCACACGTTTCATACTAATTTCTATATACTAATTACTAACAGATTTTCTCTCTGACATATGTCTTAAATCAACACATTAATATGTGAAGCATATCCAAAGCAAAATAACTGCCACAAAAATGACCACAGTACTGAACCTCCATTAGGGACCCTGTACATCGTGAGCATCACAAAGCTGATATTTTTTAGTTCTGAACATTGAAAGTCAGTAATATGGTCTGATGAGTTGCCTTTTTGCTTTTTCCTAAACCTGGCACTCTTGAACCCACCTGTTCCCAACTGTTAAACATAGCGGTGGATCGGTAATGATATGGACAGCCGTCTTGTGGGAGTCGTTGGATCCTCTGCATGGTAGAATTACGGCCAAGGAATATGAAAACATTTTAGGCGAAAAGGTATACCCTATAATGACAACATTATACCCTATAATGACAACATTATTTTCTGAAGTTGTTCCCATGTTCCAAAAATCCCCATACAGACATCATCGAACCTTACCTCATGGCTGGGTGGCACATTTCCACACACATATTTAATACCCATTGGGACTATTCTTGGACTTGAAGCTAACTGTTTGAATTAGCGTATCCAAATCAACGTTTCCTTTTTTTATCTGGCAGTTGCTGATTTCTAGTCTGGTTTTATTTGAGCCACATACACTACATGACATAAGAAATCCTGAGGATGAGGAACATACATGTTTTAATGGCAGACCACTGCCTAATGGAAGCATGAAACACAGAGCCTCTATTAAGAGCTGGCCACCGCTGATACAGAAATTGCATTGGGGCCAGTGCGGAAATGCGCTGAGTCTCCAAGGATGACACTTCACATCCAATAGGCAGGGTCAGTAGTCAGGTGGTTGGTTGCTGAATTTAAAAAAGCAAGCCTAGTGAGGATGGGCTTAAGTAGTTCATTTACTTAAGCAGGAATCTTTTCAATGACAACTCCTGCTCAGCAGGCTGTCTGTTCCTGGGTTAATCTATTCCTGATAATAATCTGTTCCTGAAGCTCTTAAAGCTTATCTTCTTCTTGTTAGTCTGAAAATCTCGCTGCCAGACATTCTATGACCTTCCCTTTTTCTCTCACGAAAGGGTTTTTGGTATGATATGATGTTTGGGGGGAACAATTTTAGTTTTTTCTTATGTTATTTTTAGTTTTTGCTTCTCATTTGTCAACACTATTTGCAAGTTGCATAAAACCACAAGAGAGCTTCTGTACCAGATCACCACCTTAAGGAAAACATAGAAAGATGAAATATCTCCCTTTAGGGTGACTTTTCATTGACTGTGTGCTGTGTGGTCTTTATGGGTTTCTCTCACAGATCTTCCACCCATGATGGAGGTGAAAGGAGAGCCTGGCCCACAAGGAAAACCCGGTCCCCGAGGCCCACCTGGCCCCCCAGGACTTCCAGGAAAACCAGGTCTTGGAAAACCAGGGCTCAACGGACAGCCAGGCCCACATGGGCCTCCGGGCTACTCTGTGATTGGCAAGCCGGGTCTGCCAGGACTTCCAGGGAAGGCAGGACCAAAGGGCATGTCTGGGGGGAAGGGTGAGAATGGTCTACGGGGAGAGCCAGGGGCAAGAGGGTTACCAGGGCAACCAGGCCTTCCAGGGCCAGCAGGTTTGACTCTGAATGGTAAACCAGGACTGCCTGGAGGTAGGGGTCCCCCAGGGTCCAGGGGGGAGCCGGGGCAGAAAGGGGTTCCAGGTGCTCCTGGGGAGCGTGGGCTGAAGGGAGAAAATGGAAATGGAAATCCAGGTCTACCAGGACCCAGGGGTCCCAGTGGTCTAAGAGGGCTTCCTGGCCCTGCAGGGGCACAGGGTGTGGGGAAACCAGGGCTTAATGGGTTGCCTGGATCACTTGGGCCCAAAGGTGATCAAGGGCAGCCAGGAGAGCAAGGGCAGCCAGGAGAACCTGGTCCCCCAGGTCAGCAGGGTCAGCCAGGACCAAATGGTTTAGGGAAACCTGGTTTGGATGGCTTACCTGGGGCACCAGGTTCCATTGGGCCAAAAGGTGAACCAGGGTTAAGAGGGGCACCCGGATTTTCTGGGCCACCTGGTTACGGCAAGCCTGGATTAGTTGGGCATAAAGGAGAGCGTGGCCCCTCTGGTTTGCAAGGAAACCCTGGAGATAAAGGGGAGCCTGGAATAGATGGGAAACCAGGGGAAATCGGTTTGGATGGACAGCCAGGACCCCCAGGAATTCAGGGGCCTATGGGTCTTCCAGGTAAGCATGGGATGCCAGGCCTGAAAGGAGAGGCAGGATTCATGGGGCCTCCGGGTGTGCCAGGGATACGAGGAGATCAGGGTCCCAGTGGACTGGCAGGAAAGCCTGGCTTTCCAGGAGAAAAGGGCCTACCTGGGCCCAGTGGAGCCATTGGGAAGCCAGGCCCAAAAGGGGAGCCTGGGCACATAGGCTTGCCAGGGAATCCGGGCTTGATTGGAGGGCAAGGGCCAAAGGGTGAACCAGGTCTTGTAGGGTCTCCAGGACCTCGGGGACAATCCGGAATTCCTGGGATCCAAGGGGCCTCTGGACCCATGGGTCCACAGGGCATTCCAGGTCTAAAGGGGGAGCCTGGCCAGCAAGGGCTTCCAGGAGTGGGCAAAATGGGCATCCCGGGAACACCAGGACCACAGGGCCCCCCTGGAAAACCTGGAACAGCTGGGTTAAATGGTGTCCAAGGGCCCCCAGGCCCACCTGGCCCCCCTGGTCCCCCGGGAGCGGTCGTAAATGGGGACACTCAGGTGGCTGGACTGCAGGGGCCTGACCTTGGTGGAGAATCTGTGCCAGACGGGAAGAACGGGAAACCACAGTTTGGACGTGGAGAGCTCTCAGCAACATTGGCCCCGGCCTTCACCGCAATCCTCACAACGCCCTTTCCCCCTTCTGGCTTGCCCATAAAGTTTGATAGGACCCTGTACAATGGGCAGAACGCATACAATCCTGCCACAGGCATCTTCACCAGCCCGCTGCCTGGCGTCTACTATTTTGCCTACCATGTGCATGTAAAGGGAACCAGCCTGTGGGTGGCGCTGTACAAGAACAATGTGCCCGCCACCTATACCTATGATGAGTACAAGAAGGGCTACATGGACCAGGCATCTGGCAGCGCTGTGCTGGAACTCAAGGAGAATGACCAGGTATGGATTCAGATGCCCTCCGATCAGGCCAATGGGCTCTACTCCACTGAATACATCCACTCCACCTTCTCAGGGTTCTTACTCTGTCCCACATAACACCACCCCACCAAACTCCCCACCACTGCCGTCACCATCAGCCATAAGCATCTGCAATAAGAGCAATACCGAAAGAAGAAAGAAAGAGGTTAAAAGCAAGGGGCAGGATACTTCATACTGTGTCTGCATTTCTCTCCCTCTTTAAATGTTTGTTTTTATCTTTATTTTGGCTTTTAAATGTTGATTCTGTTATGTTCTTATGTTATTATTATAATTATTTTGTTGTTTATGTATTATTTTTGTTTGTTATCGACACTGTTGTTGATAGCTAAATTGGATCAGATGATTAAGTACCTTACCTTGCCATGTGTAAGTGGCTGTTGTCAGACTTACCCATGTGACTGCACTCTGCCAAAGCTTTGCCACCGGTAGGAGCATGCAGCTTCCTCCTATGGCTGTGAGACATTCTTCTGACTTCAGACCCATAATGTACCACTGTTGTCTCAATGCATTCACCATTACGTCTTACCGCTATGGTCCAACTCCACAATAACCTTTCAGAAAGTTAACAGAGACACATGCAGCATATAGTCAGGCCTGCTCTCAGAGTATTTCTCAATGTGATTTTTTACATGTCATTCCATGATTACCTTTCAGAATAGGTTTGTTTTTGACTAGAAACACGTACTAAAGATGTATTTATGCCGTATTTATGCCGTTACATTAGGGACTAGTGGCCTGATTGAAATAAAACTAGGCGGACAGGATCAGGGTAGCATGCTGAATGATAAATGTTCTGATTGCTGTATTGTACTTGAGGTTAAAGACTTCAAAACTATATCCCCGAGCTCATCATCATTATAACAATTAAAAGGGCAATAGCAGCACTAGATCTGTTATGTGTCTGAGTTAAAATTTCCGGTAATTAATTAACAAATCAAAGCATGTAGTAATAAGGAAAAATTGATTTAATGCTTTATGTATTTGGACCAACAGACTGTACTCATAGTTATTCCAAGTTTATTTTTGTACTAACTTATCTAACCCATTTACTGTAGTCACTGGCGTTTATTATTATTTATTACCATGAAGTGCATTAAAGTTCTAAAAGTTTTACAGCCATTCAGTCATCTACATATTTATTGTGGATACATTTAGATCAGTCAGGCCGTGTATGACATTCGAAGCATCAATTCCACACAAAGAGTTCTAAAAAAAAAATATTATATTAAATTTATTTTTGTTTTTGCTTCTGAAAGATATTATTTGTAAAATGCTTGTTGTGTGAACAGGGCTTGTGTTCCATGTTGCTATGGTCTTTAAATGTTTTGAAACCCTGGATCCAGTTTTAAGTGTGGCACAGTAACTTCTTTTGAGAGACATTGTTGAGATAACAGAAAGTTTGGAGCGGGGGGAGGGGGGATAAATTACCCAAGGGGTGCAGCCATTTAACTTTAATGACTATGGAACTATGGAACAACATAGATCCCTGTTTCCTTTATACCTGCATGCTTTGGCCAGGTCCCTACATATCATTGGTGGGGAGAGGGAAGCCTTTTTTTTTTTTTTTACACAAAATTGATTGTGGCTGCATTAAAAAAATCATGAATATGCACATAATGATTGTCAGACATGTATCCACTGAATAAAGGCCTGGAGGAAAAATAGAGATATTGTGATACTTAAACTTGGTATTAATGAACAACCAGTGTTGCCCCTGCAACTCTAAAATGTTTTAACTTTTCTCAGAACATATTCTGGAAAGAAAATCTTATGTGGAAGCTCTATTTATCGTGTAGGAGTTCAAAAGTAAC
The DNA here is from genome assembly GCA_025775065.1 of Hiodon alosoides. Lineage (NCBI taxonomy): Eukaryota > Metazoa > Chordata > Actinopteri > Hiodontiformes > Hiodontidae > Hiodon > Hiodon alosoides. The sequence continues at coordinate 28,011 of JAOYSI010041070.1, forward strand.
TGGGAGCTTTTGGAAGCTGAAGCAGAGCCATGTGATTGGACAGCTATTTTGACAGGTTAGTGAATGAGATGCTCTCTCCCACTCTGGTGCGCATGTCGCTAGTGAGTGCCAGCCTGTCGAGAGCAGCTAAGGGTGACCTTAGCCAAACTATCCGGAGTATATGGTGCACTGTTGCAACTCTTCTGACTTTTTGTGAAATTGTGCCTTAACCGCTATATAAATTGCATTGCTCGGTTTTGCTCCCTATTCTGCCCAAGATCTGTAGCTTGAGTATGGCGCTGGTCCTCTGTTGGGGGCTAATTTGCTAAGCTACTCTTGGCAGAATTGACGGGCAGCAAATGTTTATGCTCTTGTATCTCGATGAAAGTTCCTTTGTATGTGGCAGGTACTAGAGGACAAGAAAGTTTGATCTTTTTGTAATGCGGAAAGCTGATGAAGTGCTGTGAAACAGGTGGAACGAGCGCACACTTCATGAAACGTGTAATTTTGGTAGCAAACTAAGCCCTGGCACAATGATTAGCTTTAGATAAATTGATCTGTTTTGTCTTTTACTGTGCCAGGGTATACAATGAAGTTGATAACAATGTAGGTTAAATTCCACCAACCTACTAAAATTTTAACTTTTGAAGTCGATCGGAATGTTGGTGCTTTGAAATAAATGATGTGAGATTACATTTCTTCTCATGTATTCTTCTTATGTCTGAGGCAGGTATTGTGATGCCAGGATAACTTAATGCTACATCGCAGAACATCGTTTAGTTTAAGGATGAGACTCAGTGTCATGTTTTAAAATTGCAGTAAAAGCAATGATAAAGTCAATGTCTGAAATGATGTTCTATGTTACTCAATAAATGAGGTCTGTGTTGACCCCCAGCCCCGCTACACCCCACCCCAAACTGTTATTCATGTTTTGTACATAATGTGCATTGCACAAGCTTGGAATCCTGGCTGACCGTTCTTACAGGAGTGTATACCTTTATTAGAAAACGTTCCTCCTAAACTCTGCGGCCTGTTTTGCTCAGCACTATGTTAACACAGTCTTGTGCACATGCAAACAGCTGGGAATGCTCTGGCTGGACATTCAAAGCAGGTATCTGCATTTCTGAAGGCCTCCTATGAAGAAACCAGAACAATACAGTCTAGGCTGTCGATTCAGTTGTAAACTATCGGTAGTTTTTCCCCTTTGTTTTCTAAATGCAGGGAAATTACACAAGGAGTGAATTTCTTGATATTTTAGAGAACTCTTCTGAAGTAACCCTTTTTACATAAAGGATATCACTATAATGATGACTGACGTGTAAAAAGTGAATATTTACATATAGTGCGAGACAAAGCAGGTGCTTTCCACAAATTCGCTGTCTGCCAATGAAAAAATGTTTTAAAGCTTCCTACATGTTGTGGGGATCTAGTGGCATGTAATCCAGATTATACTAGAGATCAGCTCTACCTACTTAATTTTCTTTGAGTTTTCTTCCCTTTTTCAAAGAAATCAGTATCCAATGTGATTAACAGCAAATTATTATGAATGAATGATTGAACAGAGAATCCCTTATATTCCTTATAAAAAACAACTTGACGTTAGCTGGATTCAGGAAACAACTTTTGCTTTACAGACAGTATTTGTATACAATTATTGCACTGTCTCAAATACTCCTTGGCCTATTACTCCAACTACATAAACAGTAAATATAAGTTTGTAAATTATAATTGTTGTGAGTCTCCTAGACAAGGCAAGGGTTTTTTCTTGTTAAATGTGTTTTTATATTATAAATTTTTATATTAAATATGAAATGGCATGCTACTTTTACATGTCTCCGTTTTTCGTTGTTTTATGTTTCACCAAGACTGAATGCAATGTTGCATTGCTGTGCAGAAATAAGAAGCCCATGGGATGCAAAATGTCTGTTTTTTTTTTCAGTTTTTTTTTTTTTTAATTAAACTACTTGCTTCAGTTTTAAGGGATTTTTTAAAGTGATGCAAGCGACCTATTGCACAAGGAATTAATTAAAAAAATATTTATAAATTGACAGGAATGCCCAAAATGACCATCAAAGCCCAGAGGGTTATATATGCAGTATTTAACAGCAATGACAAGTACAGTGAATTCAAACGTAGTAGTTAGCACTATAGCATTGTTTGAGAATGATAACCTTTGTGTACATTCTTTTTTTCTTGTGTAATTTACTATGTATTAAACTATAGGATTTTTCTTTGTAAAAGGCCATTACATACACTGTATGTAATAGATCTTGGGTAAAAAAAAAAATGCACTCTTGTTTGATTGAAAATGTTTTGTCTGTTTATACTAAATCTACAGTACTTGATTTGTATTGATACCACATCAATAATAAATAAAATAAAAAAACTTTCTGATATAACTTTATTTTGATTTTCTCTTCGGTTCTCTTGGCACACAGTAAATTTAAAGCCTAGCACATATTGTAAATACGTGCTATAATATGTGCATAATAGTACATAATTATACTATTATTACAGCTAGATTAAAACCCAGCCACCTGACATTTCTTCAGACATTCCACATGTCTTTTCCTGGTCAATGTTTGTTTATTTGATTAACCCTCAAAAGCTATGGACTATTAACCTCACTAAAAGCCTAGTTGAGACAAGGTTTAGACCTGTGACCATGAAGTGCCCGTTTAAATTCAATTTGGATTATACCATTGACCCAGGTATCTGAACCCAACTGTTTAATTTTCAAATGATTTCAATATTCAGCTGAACAAATCTACATACTATACTATTGTATTTAAAGTGGTCCTCTAGTGTCTACTAAGAAACTAAATAATAACACTATCAAAAGTGTTCATTGTTTTGTTTAAAAAAATAAAATAAATAAGATTATGCACCACAACCCCCAACAGGACAAGCGGATAGAAAAATAATTAATAACATTAAATTCAAACCCTTATGATTTAAAGTAAGTTATGTAGGGTTCTTGAGGGAAATAATGAACTCAAAATGAATAAGTAAATTACACAAGTTTAAAAATATAACCCATGTTTTAAATGGTATCATTTAAATTTAAGTGGTGTCAATTTTAAAATATCATGAATAGCTGAGCAGTTTAAATGGTTAAGATCTTGGATTTACAACCTGTTAAAACCCAAAGAGAGTTACTGTTTCTGTATCCATGTTATATTCATCTTTAATTGCTTGAGAAAATATCTAACTGTTTAAATGTGTCAAACATGCTTTTAAAATACAGACAATAAAATTCTGGATGCGATACTGCAACTAAATCAAAGATAATTCAATGTAGTTCACGGATTTAACGCTAGAGGGAAGACAAATTCCAACCTAAAGCGTAGTTTCAGTACACGAGGCAAACAGGAACCACCTGTGCGGAAGTCACAAAAAAAAAAAAAAAAAAAAAAATTTGCCAGGAAAAGCGCTCTTCTGGGCAAGGTTACCGTACACCTGTGCACGCAGGGTTTTTAATGTTTTTTTTTTTAATTTTTTTAATTTTTTAGAATAACTGAAGAAAACATGGGGATTGTCACAATGCGTATAGAATATTTGTCATTATCTGGGTACTTGACACGTGGATGACGGGATGCAACAGATTATATAGCTTAAAAATATGCATGTAACCTAATGTGAGTAAAATTTGAGGAATACTAGTAATATGTAATGTTTACCGACAAATTACATATATCGTAGCCAATACTTTTCCATTCCAATGATTTCATGTTGAGATGTAAGTTAAGGCATTTTACGCATTGTTTAACATAAAGACCAATTTTGATAACATGTTTTAACGTAATAGTTAGACTTGATTAACTTTATATGTAAAATGGTGAAATGATAATCCAGGTGTTTTCTTTTTGTTGTTGGGTCTAAATTATAATAAAAAAATATCTAATTATAAAAATATAAAACCCAAAGAGAGTTACACCGTTGTCTTTAATCGTATAACAGAACACATACCCTTCCATGTGTTTTTTTTCCTCCGAATTTTTTATTATTATTGATTGGGTCTGTGGCTTCGCCTGGAGTACAGGCGTCATCATCAACTTCATCAGTCTCTTTTGCGTGGCAGTGACGTACCAGCGCAGAACCACATGACTCCTCCTCGCGACCAGTAGTGAACTCAAACCGGGGAACAAAAAGAGACCTAGCTGCGGTTACTGCTGTCTCTCCGCTTTCTCGGGCTTTGTCACGGGATTTCAATGTACAGCCTGCTCTTTGTAAGTATACAGAAAGGAATTATTTATGTCTCATTGTTTGTAAACGTCGACCTAAATAAGTTTGCTCTTCATGGATAAGTTGATCTAAGAAAGTCGCACCGAGCGAGCTGATCGCAATAGCGAAGGTGGCAGCCATTGCGACTAGTATAAGGGATATGGTCGCTAAGATTTCCTGCTAGTATACGAATATCTTAAAATAATAACATCTGTTGGAAATGTGTTTTAATCACTGTTATTCGCCCACTATTTTATACTTAAGTATTCTGATTTGGTCATATAGACCGTACGTTTACTGACTGAGCAAATGCGGCGGTAGTATGTCATACAATTAATTGTAGGCTAACTGCTAACAATGTATTTTTCGGTTTTGGGGGATAAACTGTTCAACTTGATTTTCCGTTCTTTAAGTACCTACTATTTTGACAGTTTTTTCACCCTCTATATACATGATTACCGTATGTTGCTAGCGTTTAATCGTGGGTTTATATATTCTGTCCCAGCGACTATATCGCTTTTTGTCGATTGTTACTGTGTATTTCTTTAATAAGAGAATGTGACGGTTAAGATGGAGAACTTCAGACTCGAAATTCTGCGTCACTTGCGAAAAGATGGTGTGTGTGCGCGTAGATTCAGTCTTAGTAAAATAATGAAATCTAGACGAGGTTGTAATGACAGGCGTGAGTCAAAATGCGTATTCAAGGCACCACGTTGTACTTGGCCTAGTAAAACGGGCGTGAGCGTAACGATTCCACTGTTTCAATAAGGTCGTGTGGCCGAGATGTTACGAGCTGAATAAATACTGTGTAACTTGTCTATGCCAAGACCAAGCTTCGTTACCACTCACTCGTTTCTCTGAAACCATGTATACTGACCGCGGAAGCACAGTGCCGTTGTAATCCGTGCTCGATGCCCTCGGAATTCAACACCGAGCCGCTAACTGATTGCCAAGGCCTCGCACGCCGAAGATCTGATAAGGGTAACGATAGTGTGAGGTCATGGTTCTATTGTAATTCCTCTGAATCACTAACGTAACTTGATGCTCGTGTCACATTTTTGACTGTAAATCGTTATTCTTTCCTGTCAGCCGGTGTATATTACTCTTGGGTATTTGGGGTAAAATACCTCGAACGACGCCGGCCCGCTCGCATTATCTGATTAGGTGGGTACTCAAGCCAGCTAAGTAGCTGTACTGCTTTTCAAGTCAGTTTGGCAGCATGAATCATGATGATTCATTTAACCACTTAAAGCCCTTTACATACGTTATGCCGCTCTTCGGTTCGTTCCAATTTTTATTCTTCAGCGTTGTATGTAGATTGTTGCACGAATTTATGTAATTGCACATAATGTAATGTAAGTGAATGATGTTACTTAAGACTAATTTCTATTTGTCATTACTGCCGACTGGATTTGAAACGGATTTCTGTATGACACGTTCTTTACACAGTTGTTTTATAGTCAGAAGTGATGATGCTTGCGTCTATGCTGTTATGTCAAACTGATTGTAAGAAAATAGTTGAAAGATTTAATCATTCTTAGTTTCAAATTGAATGGGGAGATGTACACGTAAAAGCATTTGTAACTGAGTAAATGTTATTTAAGGATTCTGAATTAATGTTGACAATTTTGTTACTGATTTACAATATGTAGCCATGTAATTGGCTCTTTTTTTCTTGTATTTTCGCTATCATTAATATGCCATTTTTGTAAATATAATCACTGTAAACGCGTTACTTTTAGTTAATCTACAAGGAGGGGGTTCATTTGCATCTGTATTCAACATTCACAAACAGACAGGTTGGTTTAATGCTACAACACCAAAACATTGCTGTAGGAAAATCAATTATTATGCACGTGATAAGGTGTCTGAAGTCCAAAAGGCGAGGCATTTCAATTAGCTTTCCATTTTGACACGTTTTCTCCAGAGCAAACTTAAGTCCAGCCTAATCGGCTTGTCTTGCAGCCGCTGCTCTGTGATTGGTTATGGATCTGTGTCAGCACTTTTGCATGCCTACCTGTTCCTTTTATTGCTCAGCGGTGGCTTTGTCTGTTCCTTTCACATGGCATGTGTGGTCTGGTCATGATATTATCCCTGGAGGGTGTAAGGGTGGCTCAATTGTTCATTCCCCATTTTTCATTCAGTGTTGGAACACTCGGGTCTGGTGGACATTGATGTGGTTAACGCCTTTGTTCTGAAAGTTACCGGGTTGCATCTAAGGAGGCTGGTATATCCTTGAGCCAGGATATTGGTAGGGGTGTCTGGTATGCAACTGTTTAGCCTAATGCACTCCTGTGACACCTGGGGATGTTTAATTTTGCTTTCAAAGTGTTCATCAAATAAAAATGAAGTTCCATTCTGTTGCCGACCTGGTTTTTGTGAAAGCTAATTTACACGTTATCCTGTTTCGAACACTCAGAAAAGCCTACTCTATCCAGATAAGCTCATAACTGCTGGACTCTTTATAGGCAACCGCACAGCCTTATATAATGTGGGTGATGGCAAGTAAAGGTCTCGCCAGTGTCTTGTAGGATGAAGTATGTATTTTTATCCATAATGACCATTACTGTTTCACTAAGAATGCAACATCTTTAGAATGTTTTTTTCAGCACAATGAAACGTGGGCAGGGTGTAATTCTGGCTGAGATGTGGCCGTAAAAACACATCAGCGTGCTCATCATAGGGTTCAGGAGAGTTTTACTGTGATTTACGATTTAAAAAAAAAAAACTCCCTCATTCCCCCATGCTATTAAGGATTTCAAACCAGTTAAATCCAACTGATGTAAGATTGGTTAATTTCTTGGTTACAAAATTTGTAATTGGTGATATTTTGTACCGGAAGATTTGTGATTTAGTCTCTTGTGGAGTGCCACAGTGTTCTTGGCGCTGCTGAGGACGTACTGCAGGTCTTGTTCCCCAACCGGCCTGCCACCACTCCACCAGTGCTCCCCCTGCCTGCTTTTGTTTGGCCGTGCATCCACCATGTTCTGCTGGGGCAGGCCCGGCTTGACCCAGTCTGGGTGATGCCCTACCACGCTGGCAGTCTATCAGTTTTGAAAATGATTAACCATTTTTAGACCCCCGGCCCGGAACCAAAAATTCTCTCCGAACTTCCCACTCAGATGCAAATACTGTATTTATAGCTAAGCTTTCGGTCAATGGATGAAGGACATGCATCTTATGGAAAGTGTGTTGAGACGTCATTCGCTGCGGCCTCTACCGCAGTATGCTCTTGCCCTAGCAACATGTTTATTTAGCTGCACGTCACCGCCTCCATCACTGTAAACTGTAACTTGTGGTTGCCGAATTGGAAGCGTGTATCTAACAGGTTAATCCATCAGGTGGATCTCAGAGGGGTTTAAGGGTCAGGCTGTAGCACCGTGTCACTGGAAGTGGTAGAAGCTGGTAAATCCTGCTCTGATCCCGGCCTGCGTTGTCCACGGCCTGAAGGTCAAATAATCGCTGTAAACGACTTAATAGCGGTTTGGGGTTGAACATTATTTAGACATTGCTGTTGGAAATAGCTTTTTATTTGGTCAACACCTCGGATCCTGCAGGGGAAAAAAGGCTGACCTTAATTTGACATCCTGCTAGCCTAATTAAGACGATATTGTTTTGTAGAGAGGAAATTGGCACAAGTTTTAATCCAGTCTGTCTTAGTTGGCTTTCCTTCTAGCATTGCAACTATTACCACAAGGGGTTGTGCACATTAGATAAGGTGACGTGTCCCTGTTACACAACTGTTGAGAATGGTTCTCATGTCTTCTGTCAAAGACTTGGTGGGCTACCTTAGAATGGAATAGAGCTGATCTTCTTGATTGAGCTCATTAGGTTTGTGACAGGAGATTACCTCTCGTTACCTCTCCAGCCGAGGCAGCCGGTTTGCCGTCGTGAGAGCTCCTAAGTCTTGACGGAAAACATTAAGTCGCTGCTGTTTTTGTTTAAAAATGGTTTGATTTTATTTTTTCCCTTCGTAAATCACACTACGAAGCAAACGCGCGTTTAGTCTGATGTGCGCGGGGACGGGTGGGACAGTGTGTATTCAGTTACAAAGTCCAAATGCCAATGTCAAGTTCTTGTTAGCCATGCAGGCTGCCTTTCTTTTTATGGGTTAAAGCTGTGTAATTATCCTGCTCATCGATTTGAAGTCAAAACAAGTACACGATTGGTGGGTTGTCTCACGGCCTATTAGTTCCGGCAACCTCAACAGCTGATAATTGCGGCCACGTGTAGCATGAACCAGTCTCTATTCAATTATGTAGTTTATGCTGTGAAAAATGACAGGGTTTACGTTTCTTGGAGAAGACGGACGGCATTAAACTCGTTTTTCTGTCACTTTTATTTACCGCTCGAAAAGGAATCGTGTTTACTCCGTGCTTTCAATAAATTGCCCTGTTGTACTGTTTTTTTTTTTTGACGGTTTGGCATGCTATCGGAACGTTTCTTGATGACTGTCAGGAACGGATCCAAATACTGGTTTATTTTTATTTATCCCCCCCCTCTCCCATGTTTTTACCAAAGGGTGATATTCCACTTCAGTTTTGGAAGAAAATTTCTAGCATCTTGGCTGATTAAAAATTTCTCTGTGTTTGTGCAGTGAAATTGATTTGGCGCTGGGTTCAGATCCTTCTCCAACCCATGGAGGTCTAATTTCTTTTTTAACGGCATTTGTAGTCCTAATTTGAGTCATACATTCATTTAGGAACCTAATTCACACACACTCCTCATTATACAAAGTTGTACAGCAATGGCTTGTGGGGGGTATGAAATTGAACTAGCTTAGTATTTTCTTTCGGTGGGGCCCTGGGAGCTTAACATTATTAAACTCGTCATGATTGTGTTCTGGTACTGTTTATGGGTTGCCTTGGCTTTGGCCAGGGCTTCCCGCTTCCTTCCTCTAGGACTCTGTGACCTTCAGAAAGTAGCACTGCAGTACTACACTTGGTTTTCGCATGAGTTTCAACTCGTGGGGGGCTGGTCTTTGCTCTGCTTTTAAAAAAATGTATATTGAAATTTGTATGAGGAGTGTTTTTTGTGGGTTTTGATTAGTTTTTATCCAGTGAGCTTGTTTTTAGGCGGTTTCTTGGCAATAAATCCAATGACCAATCCTTCCTGGTCTTTCACCCAACTTCCTGTTAAGCATCCGGTCAGCGTCTTCAAGCCCGATGGCTTTCAACAAATGAGCGGCTTCTTTAAACCGAGTCAGGAAGTGGAATCCTTTCTGTCTGTTGCCATGTGTTTAGCAGCCGGTCAGCTGCTTTTTAGACTGGCTCTCAACTGTGTATTGCTGGAGCCATTTGTCTCCAGTTTACTGCTAATAAATTAAGTCAGAGGAAATGCATTAGGCCATATATTGATTGTATAATGTTGCCATAAAGTGATTAGTTGCCATGTAATAAAAATGTGGGTAGCCGGATTAAGTGTCCTTTTTATGGACATAAGGGGCCGCATCAATCTGTTATTGGGCTGTTGGTTTAAAGAAAGGTGTGTTGATTGCACTGTACTTGGTCGTTGGTAATACCCCCGCCTCTTTCCTTCCTGCCACTGCCTGGTTTTCCTAGGTCTTTGGCCTCCTTTCCAAACGCAGGTTTCTTGTTCTGCAGTTCATTTGGGCCCGGCTCTCTCCTGGTTTTCTTCGCTCTTTCATTCCGATTTGTAATTCAAAGGAATTGCGCCGATTGTGTAAAAATGTACTTGAATTTGAGTGCAAAGACAGAATATGGAGTGAGCAATGTTGTGCTGATTGTATTCATTATGTTATCGCCTAACATGACTAAATGTTTAGGGACAGTTCTGTTCAGAAAAAGGCTTGTTTTGATGATTTGTTTTGTGACCTCTGCTGTACAATGGGATTACTTGATCCCTTTAGAAAATGGGTACCAAGACAGGGAAAATTTATAACTCATTTGAAATGTACTACGTTTATCTCCAGCAAAGTTCGATTGATTTTACCTGCTGTCACAGAACGTACAGCGCACTTTGTCTTAAGTCTTGAATGTCTAGCTTTATTATTTTTCCTGTCATTGTACAAAAACCTCAAAGAAAATGCAGTGAATTACATTTTGTAGGTTGAGAAGTCACAAGCGGGTGAATATGTATCTGAAAAGCATATTTTGAGGGCCGTAGGCACGGTGTAGAAATATCTTGGAGATTGTTGTTGTGACCTGTGTCTTCTCCCAGAATAAGTCACTTGAACACTTGGAATGTGCGTAAACATGGGGATATCGTGCGAAGGCTGCACCCCTGTTTAAGATAAAGTGCCTTCTTGCAAGCTTTATCTTTGGCTTGATTAAAAGGAAAATGCCCACAGTGAAATCCCCATGTCTGCGTCAGTCTGTTCCCTGGTAAGAGTCTTTTGTGCTAGGGATCTACAGGTGTTTTCTCTTTGTCTGTCCTCTGCCCCAGGCGCTGTAGTGACGCAGGAAGTGGTTTTGGGGGGATCTTCAGATCGGGTGAGGAGGACAAATTTGATCTCGGACCCAGGCCCAGGCTCAGATATCGGGGCTGATACAGGGGTCAGTTAGGAGAGGTTATGTCTGTTCCACTTCGTTCTTTCCCAAGGGCATGAAAGCGGCCTGTCTGGTCTGGTGGACATCTTGCTAGTTGCACAGAATGGGCTATATAGAGATTTTTTTTAAATGGACTCTCTCCTCGTAATATACATTTTCCTTTGTAGATTGGTTTGTTTGAAACCGATTAGTCACTTGTTTGACTGATTTTGTAGACGTAACCATGCAAAACTTAAAACAATATATGTAATGGGTTACCCCTGCCCATATAACTGTCGACAGTGTTGGTGAGGGAAGACTCGCCGCGTGCTGGGACGGACGGAAACTGGAGGTTCAGCCACGAGCGCCCTGTGTAGCGTGGTGTGGAACTCTGCGCTTTGAGGCGCGGCTTCCCCTGGTTTCACTCTGCACTGCGAGCGGGGACTGGTGTCCTCGTGTGGCGGAAGAGGGATCTTGGTTTCCTCGTTAGATCCAGCCTCCAGCTCTGCTTCACGGTTACCGCGGTGATCGTTTAGAGGTTATTTCCTGAGTTTGTGGGGTCCGTCGGAGACTAGGCTAAAGCTGGCATCCAGCGGCTGCTGATTGGATCTTGCCGGCAGTGGAGTTGTCAGAGCCTGTAGCATCCCATCCCTGTGGAATGTCTCTGGAATCCTGTGGTGACATAAGCCAGGTCACACGGAGCCTGTTTTATCCGGTCTTTATATCTCAGACAGCGCTCTGAAGTACAACTGTTTTGGTCATATGTGCACCAGGGGGAAAAAAATGCATCAGTGCACCAATACTTATTCATTTAGTTGCAACTCCGGCGCAACAAGCGAACCACGGCTGTAAAACTTAAAATATGCCTTTTTTTTTTTTTGTGGGTTTGGGTGTATTATCACTCCATAGAGGTGCTGCCCTTTTAGTGACTGACATGCAAGACTTGTTAGGCCAGCTAGCAGTTGCTAGGTACCCCAAGCACCATAGCGACCATGGTAGTGTATTGAAAGCTGATTCGCTAGCTAGCTATATGTAGCTTTAAAGCCAGATGGGTCAACTGACATGCCTGCAATAGGTTAAAGTAATGGAAAATGTTATGATTGTGTGATTCAGTAACGGTTTTGCATGCTGTGAAATGCTCTGGCAAAAAATATTGCAACTTTCTGGTTATTCAGCTGATGTGATTGTGGGTTTGTGGAACCAGTTACAGCCTGTGTGTGTGTTATGTAGCGTGAGAAACCAAGTTTAGCAAACACAAAATTTTGCAAAATGCAAAATCGTCTGCATATTTATTTCAGTGTGTTTATTTCAAGGATTTTGTCTTGTGGTTTTTAATTAAAAAAAAAAAGTTACAGCGCTATGCTTTTTCGCTGTGCTCCTAAATGTATTTTATTTTTTGAAAGCCCTGGTGCTCCTGGGGAAAAATTACGGCAATGTCCGGGCTTGTCGAAAGTGTTACGCACTTGAGAAGAGGGGGGCTTTGTTTTATCGCCACACTTGGTGTTCTCCAGACCAAGGACGACTTCTCTGGTTTACAAGGTCACCCACTGTAGGTGACACCACTTAGCACTCCCACATGCTGGAATTCCCATTCCCAGCCTTGTCTGGTGCTTGACCGCAACCGCGCACAACGCACGCGTGCAGAGCTGCCCTCCAGTCACCGACCGCAGCGCAGAGCTCAACCGTAAAGCTCCCGTTCGGCTGCTCTTCATTACCTCGATTGTCTAAGGAATAGCTGTTATACAGGAACATTGCTGATGCGTGAATGTTTTGGTCTTTAGTAATACCTGAGAGAACAGCCTGGGCTGTGTGTTCGCAGCTGGTTTGTGCCATGTTATCCTGTTCTGTTATTCAGAAATGACGGCGTAGCAAAAGCTAAGTTTAAATCAAAATCTCTAGTTGAGTCACATTAAGTGTGTTTGCTCAGTCTGTCTGCAAATTAAGAGTTAACATGAACCATTCATTTTTATAATGCTGCTTCCATATCCCCCTCATAATGCCTCAAGTCTTCTCGGTGGAGACCAAAAAAACAATTCCTCCAGGTGCTGTGTGTCCTTTAGGAGTACCCCACAATGTGTATTAATGCATATCATGGTTTTGAGGGCCACAAATTGTATCATGATACAGTAAACTTCAGAATTTGTATTGCAGTAGTTTTGGCTACATATTGGCTTTTTGGTCCCACACTGTATATATAACAAATGCTTTAGAAATTAGTAAACAAGCATTCTGAAAGCTTAATCGTTGGGGAAAATATTATTTAGCGATTCTAAAATGAATTAATTCCTTAATGTGAAGCTTTAATATTGGCTACGAGATATGGTTTGTGTGACGATCGCTACATAGCGAGATTGATTTAATCAGTTTTCAGTAAATTCAACATTGAAACAAGAATTGAGTCAAAGAACTGTAACAGCCACAGGAGAGTTCGAGGTCATTCCTATTTCTCCCAGGATCCTAGTTGGTTAGGTCATTTTGAGTTGGATGAGGGCTTATGGGGCAGTTTTAGGACTTGGAGGCTCAGAGTGCAGGCTTTAAACGGTTCATATTGGCATAACACTGTTTTCTGTCTGATCTGTACAAGATATGAATTCCCCCCCCCCCTCAGTTTCACTTATAAACGCATTGAAAACCAAACCAGGTTTAAGATGGCTAACTTCATCAGAAATTTGATCGTTTCTTAAACCCGTCGCTTCACTTTTTAGGAACTGCTGCGATAAATTAGGTAGACGTGGTTTACTGGGGCCCACATGTATCGGACAACAAAATCCCTAATCTCACAATGCCATACGTTTGAATATCATTACAAGTAAAAAGTCTTTTTTTTTGTACACAGGTGGTGAAGGGAAACGTCAGTAGTGGAAGGCACTGGAATTAAAAAATTGTATTGAGACGGACAGCTTCACAAATTTACTGTCAGTCCTTTTTTTTTGCTGTGTCCATGGTTGGCATTGCCGGGAATCTATCTATATCTATCGGGAGGTGACCGTTTCGGCTCGGGTGCGAGCCGCTTCTGCAGGCGTTATCTCCTGTTTGTTCTCGCCGCGTCCTCCAGAAACGCATCTCGTTATCATGCAGTTTGCAGCGCCGCCCTCTCGTCAGGCAGCACTCCGCACTATCAGAGCTCTCCGATTGTGAGTCTGCCACAGGTTTTCCCCTGTAGGGCCGGGGTGCTGGGTATCGTCACCACAGCCCTGCTCTATGTGGAGAGTTAGTCATGTGCTCCATCTTTGACCTCTTTTTCACTGCTTGAGTTTCTCTTGTGTGTAGAAATGGGTCAGTTGGTTCTTCTCCCTCCGTTGGGTCCTCCGCAGCAGCTCTGTATGTTGTGATCCCCTTGTAGAGAAGTGTCGGAAATAACTCGCTTGTATTAAAGTGCTTTAGTGTCACTGTATGAATTCTTTAATTACTTATGGTGGGTGTATTACCATTAAAAATGACTCGATTGCAGTATAAAAGGTAGATGGACACTTGCCAAACTTCAATTCACCTATTCCTCTCGTGGTAAGGGCCAGGAAACAGACAATTAACGTTGCTAATGTTTTTGTATTGCAAGTAGAAAACAAAGTTTGGATGTGTAGCCTAGTTTAGGCAATGTTCAGCCCAGGGATTTCTACCCAGTAGCTGATACTGCTAAGTGTTAGTAAGGGCCTCAGTGAGATTGCCATGCTATTTTATTTTTATTTATTTATTTTTTATTTTCTGTTTATGGGCTATACCGGAGATGTTTTTGTATCCAGGGGTAGGGTCGTGGAGCGGCCTTTCTCTCAGATAATGGGGAAGGCTTGTTTGTCCTGTTTCTCTAGTTGAGGCTGTGTCCTTAGGGGCCAATGAGAGGGGTGCAGGTTGTTTACCAAAACATCTTCCATGTGCTCTGAAGGGCTAAATGGCTGCTCTGGTAAGTGGGTTTGTCACGAACGGTAAACAACCGTTGGTTGCTAGCTGTCGTTCTGGAGTTCAGGCAGGCGGCTGTAGGGCGCTCGTGCACACACCCACCCCCTGTACCCTCACCGGTTTCGACGTACCTTCGGGGAGGGGGGCTGTGTTGGCGCGCTTGTGGTATTTCTGGTTTGAGGCGGAGACCTTCTGCATCGCGCTTCTGCTTTGAAATTTGCATGACTTCCCGGCAAGGGGAGGAGAGTACGCGTCTGCTTTACCCCGGGTTTGTCAACAATGTCGCAGAGCGGAGCTTCTCAAGCCTGAGGAATTGTTATAAACTCCAGGGCCGCCGTCTTGTAAGTACCAGCCATCTGTTATCCTGGGTTTGCAGTTGTAAAAGATCTCATCTAGGGTTGAGTACTTTCGAATTCTGGGACTGTATAGGCACAATCTCTGACGTGTGCTGTTACTTTGTGTTGCCTGGTGGAGTTCTCGAAAGGGATTCCCGTCCGAGAGAAGTGACCTCCGAACAGGGAGGCAAATGTTGAGGCCAGTGCTGCTTTGATGTGTACTCAGAGGGTGACGGGGGATCATGGATCCCATTGAAGTTTAAAGACCTTTTATGTGTGTTTAAAGTTAAGTTTGACATGTTTTCAGGTTGCAATCGATCAGTTGGTGATGGGATGCATTGTTTATTTTTTCCGAAGGCGTCGCCTGGTTTTCTTGGCGGTAGAAGGGATATAGCCACTGCTTTGGCAGTGAAGTTAGAAGCGTGGGACTGTGGAAGTCTGTGCGGTTCAAAGCTCTGATTTCCAATAATCCTCGTCTTGTGACTGCATTTCAATCCGACCTGCAGTTCAGACGCTGGCTGCGTTCCAGCTCATCTTCGTTGGTATTAATAACAGGGGAAAGTAAACGGCGACGGATTTTGGGACTGAGTTGAGAGGAGTTGCGTTTTGGAGCACTGCTCAGTGGGCGTGCACTTCTGCTCAGTGGGCGTGCACTTCTGCTCAGTGGGCGTGCACTTCTTCTCGGCGGAAACCGGGTGGCACGGCTGGTGCCCCGTTGAGCAGTGCTCCCGAAATCCGTCGCCGTTTACTTTCCCCTGTTAGTAGCAACGAAGATGAGCTGGGAATCCGTGGTATTGGCAGAGAATGTAAAGGTGACTGGCTTGTTAATTTACTCATCAAGTAACCGCGATTACGCCATTATAAACATGCTCCAACAGGATTTTCTTTTGATACCAATGATACGTTCACAAACGTTATGTAATAACGGCTGAGGGGAGTTAGCCAGCTGTGATTTGTCCATTTCAAGCTGTCCTGAAAACCTGAGGTAATAAGTTGTTTAGATTAGTTGAAATGTGTAATGCATTACTGCGTCACAGCAAGTTGCTCCACATTCTTTCAGCAAGTAGTTGTCTCATCTGTTTAGAAAATCGGATGTCGGAAGGGAATGCCAATCTGCCCAGGATAATGCCGTTCTCCGGACTTGTGTACATAGATGCGTAGTTTTCCAAGACTGCTTATAAGCTCGGTCTTGCTTGTACTTGGGTCTGTAAACTATAGGGTACAGTTATTGGAAAATTGCTGCCTTTTTACTTCCTTGTGAGTCACGACTGACAACTTTAGATGCTATTGGCAAGTTGCTCACCTAGGTGACATTAACCGATCAGAGGGCAGAAGTGACAAGCAAGGGTTGCTTTGGAAAACTGACCTCGCAGCAGTTAGTATTTCACTGGTTTTCCTATGGTGTATTAAAGGTTGGCACAGGGCAACTGAGGTTCTTTTTGAATAGGTTTAGTTAGGCTTGAGCTAACCTCTTTCTCTTCTGTTCCCTGCAGTGTTTCTGTGTTGATTTGTGTCGCACATTTATGGCGTTTGTGAGCGTCAGCGGAGACTTCTGCCAGGCACAGCACCTCGCCTTTGCGGACAAGTGAATCATCGGCCTCCCGCAGGACTACGCTACCCAGAAGCCTCCCTGAAAGCCAGCACACTTGAACTGAAGCTGCTTCTCTCCCACTGCCCGACCCCACTGGGATCACGCGTAGTCCTTGGCCAGAACTTCCCCCGTCCTCCCAGCTCAGGCATACGACCAACACAGAGCTTACTTCTGCCTGCTTTCTCTCTCGTCAGCCAATCCGCACACCTCTCCTGAATGGGGTAATCTGTTACGCTGGTTTTTACTGATATACTTTTTTAAATTGAGTTTTCGTATTTAAGTGGATACCCTGCTTCGCCTTGCCCAACCCTGTCACTTTTCTTAACATTTCTTTCAAAATCATGTTGCCGTACGCCCCCCTCCCCCGTCCTACCCCGTTGCCCTCGCCGACATCTGAGCCTCAGTCCTTTTTAAAGAAAGCCTTTGTTTATTGTTTCAGACGTCTTGCCAACATGAACCGCCCTGCCGCCGTCGAGATCTCCCATGACTGCATGCGGTTTCTCATCACCCACAACCCCACCAACGCGACTCTCAACAAGTTCACCGAGGCAAGTACCCATCTCGCCGCGGAACATCAAAGCGCGCGTCATCCGCTCGGCGAGTTACAATTACAGGTTTAACCGGATCAGATTTACATCCGCGGGGAAGATTGATTTGGAAGCAAATGTCAGTCAGAGGCTGATTTGTTCAAATTGAATGGGAGATTACGGAGAAATCTTTACTCTGCATCTGCGTGTTAGTCACTGTCTCGTTCAGAGAGGACATTCAGGATGGCTACGTGCACGCTGGTGGTAAAACTGTTTACGTTAAGGCTGGGACCAAAACAAAGCTTTTGCACTTTACACGACTTTAATAGCTTTTCTTTCTTAAAGATGTAAGAGCAACTGAGCTTCTCGGGAGACCCCCATAGTGCGTTTTAACACACTCAGGATCGCAACATTCCAATACAGAATATCAGAAGAATTTTTCATTAATAACTTTTTTTTGTGCATTTACAATACACTGCATAAAGCAGCAGCGTAAATCTAACGCTTTGAGTGTTTTAAACTAATGTGTAGTTAAAGTGGGGTCTTAATACCGCTTTCGTTTTTGTGGCACTGTGACGTGGTCTGTTTTTGTTGCGTCATATTCTTCCATAATGTTTGTTTTTGTTTTGTTTTTAAGAAAGGCAAATATTTTAGGCTTGCTCCATTTGTGCTGAAAGCCCTCGGCCCCCTC
Organism: Hiodon alosoides; assembly: GCA_025775065.1. Lineage (NCBI taxonomy): Eukaryota > Metazoa > Chordata > Actinopteri > Hiodontiformes > Hiodontidae > Hiodon > Hiodon alosoides. The sequence goes on from JAOYSI010041070.1 coordinate 45,740, forward strand.
TTTGGAGGACAGCCGTAGCGCCGCACGATTGGGGATTGCTCTGAAATGTCTCTTGTCCCTCAGGAGCTAAAGAAGTTTGAGGTCACCACTTTAGTGCGGGTGTGCGATTCCACATACGACAAGGCGCCAGTGGAGAAGGAAGGAATCCAGGTCCTGGTGAGTAGCCCTGCTCTGGTCCTCCCTGTTCCTTTATCTGCTGTCAGGTTACATTCTCTGACTGTTTGTGCCTGTGTGACACCGGTATAGACCTGACGTACATGCGTCTTTGGTGTAGGGCCTTATAGGGAGGATTCACCCCACACTCCTAAATAAAATAAGCTCTGGTGCAGCCCCTTGCCTTTTAAATTCCCTCGATGAGACTGCGGAGCTTACAAAACCACTCCAGGATGAAGGTGTGTGTGGACGGGGAGGAGTATGGGACGATTTCAGTGGCATTGAATGAGCCCCCAAGTCCTTTATTTGGAAGTGGATGGTGTATAGCGCCACCCAGAATCCGCTCAGAACAGGACGCCCTACCAAACTGAGGCACCTGGGAAGGCACCAGGAGGCCTGTGATGACTTTAGTGGCCCTACAGTTCCATGGAACTTTCCATGTGTCAAGTTGATCAGGTACTCCACAAATATTAGGCCATTTCGTAGCCGTAACAATCTCATCGTGGTTGGGCTCCTGAAGCTTCTGGCAGTTTTGAATTGAGCCTTTTAATATCCAACCACTTTCCCCTTTTGCCCCCGCCTGTCTCTTCAAAGCCCTGTCCCAATTCCCCCCCAGACCTTTTCCCTCTGGAACTTTGTTTACTTTTTAGTCACTGGCTATTCCGGTTTCCGCTGGACCCATGTTTAACTTTCAGTGAGGCTGACCCCGGGCACAATCGCGGACCGCTTTTAGGGCATGGTGCTGGCCGCTTCCCCCACCAGCAGATCCACCTTCATCGGGAAAGTCTGTTCGTTCACCTGCATTTACAGCCGATCGTGTGTGCTAAACAAATCTTTGTACAAACCTCTGATTTGGGTACAGCAGCCGTGCCCAATGGAAGACTGATAGCCTGCAAGGTGGAGACTGTTTGTAAGGTTTGGTTGTTTACTGTTGAAACATGAGTATGGGGGCTGTGCCCGTGACCCACTCGACCCTCACAGAGGTAATGTTAGCCCTCCTGCGGCGCGGAAATGGATCATCGTACCACCCCAGGCTTTGCGCAACGCTGACACTCAACTGAAAAGCTTACCGGTTCTTATGGTCTTTCAATATGAGAACGTGAGTCCAGTCCCACTCTATGCCTAATGGCTGGGTGCTGTACAGTGGCCTGGAGATGGGTAGCGAAGGCTTCTCTTTACTCAAGAATGTTTATTTAGATGATCAAAGGGGGGGATTAGAGAGGCAGCAATTTACAAAAAAAAAGGAAGGGGAGGGGTTGGGTCGGGGAAATTTGGATTCCAGTTACTGGAACAACAGGTCAACAAGGATTAATTATAAAAAGGCTTTTGCCCTTACTGACCCTGCTTATGCACAACATTGTGCTCACAACATTGGGAGAATGTTTTTAGTTTGACAAAAAATGCTTCCTGGCTCCTAAAATCAAAAATTTCTCGATGAAATTTAGTTTGGGAGATGCGGTTTACAGTACAGATTTAGATGACTAACCAGAAGGTTCATACTATGATAATGGCTTGCAGAATTTTCAACAGTACGCCATCTCCACATCTAGTGTCGATGCGCAATGGTCAGATTTGTGTGAAACATGCAGGTGTTCACACACGCGTGCCCAACTCGAGACGCATTACTACATTTGACCCACAGTCAGATGCTTAGACATGCACTAGCTTAACCTGGTGGAGGGACTAGGCTGTAATAATCTCAGTGCAACCATCTGAATTAAGATTGAAATCCTTTCCGTATCCCTCGCATCCATTTGTTTGGATGCATTTCTGTAAAGTTTTAGTTGTTTTAAACTTAGTCTCAAAACTATCCTGACCAGCGAGGTCATCTACCCCAAGACAAGATGGTCACATTTGAGAAGCGGAAGGCTAGGTCCGCCCTCCCCTTATCTCCGGCGTCCGCACAGCTGCGGCGTGCATCACGAGGTCCAGGAATTGGCAAGCGCGTGGGGATTCCCCCAGAGGGAATCCGCAGTCTGTGAAATGGGCCTTCCTTCCCTTTCCTGTTTCTCCCGTTAGCGGCGAGCTTGTCCATCCAGCCAGCGCGCCCCTAGTCTTTCCCAAGGCTGTTCCACGTGCTGGAAGGCTGTAAACGGAGCCCAGCGAAATGGCTAGCCTTTCCCAGGTTCGTGTGTGTCAACCTCTGGCCCTCTGTCAGTAGGAACAAAGGACTTCCTGGACTACCCACCTCTGTTCTTTCCCACTGGAGCGTAGGCGATGTTGGACAGTCTGGTGATGGGGGTAGACTAGGTGCCTCTCTCCCTCCCCCTTCTGTGTTCCATTTTAGCCTTTCTTTCTCCCTTTCGCTTGCCCGTCCCTCCTCTCTGCTGTAGGTCTGTCTTGGAGAGTCTGGGACCGTTCCAGCACCCCCCTCCCCCGCCCCCACCCCAATCTCGTGGCTTTTTGCCCGAGCTGGATCCGTGAGAACGGCCATGTGTAAGCTGTACAAGGAAGTAGTTTTGTCAGCTCTGACCTGAGGCTGTAAAGGTCTCTCAGTGCATGCCCACGCACTGTATATATGGAAATACCTGGCTATTGCCCATCTGGGAGTCGTGTCAGGGTGGGGAAGTCAACCCTTACTTTTAATCTTTATTGAGATAATGTACAGACTTGAATCTATGCTACAGAACCGGCTTCTATGACAGGAACATAAATGTTTTACATGTATACAGAACTACACATGCTGGCTGGTCTTCACTGCTGCGACCAGCTGTGTAAAACAGAACAGTCACTTCTCTCATGTGAGAGGATGTGATGGTCCCCGGGTGCCTTCATACTGCAGTGCACACCCAGCTGTAGCGTTTAGCCCTTACTCAAGCAGCTTGAAGTGACTTGTGAACAAGAGTGTGAAACGGAACCATGTGCAAGTCTGTTAGATACTGTAGTTCTGCTACGCTTGGAGGATTTCAGTTAACCTTCTTTAACACTATGTTTAAAACTGATTGCTTTCCACTTTAGCCAAATCGGACATTTAGACTAAAAACGGGCTAAGTGTTATCGGCGCTCCACATTACTATCTTGTCCCTGCCCTGTCACCCCTCCTTGACGCTTTATAATGACTTATCGTGTGGTTGAGACACCTTGCTTATCCATTTGTGCCCTCTTATATTCCTTTATTAAAATTCTTGCAGGATCTGGCCTTTTATAGGCCGTGTGTGTGTGGTGAATTTGAAATTAAGACGCTACATCCTCATTCCCCCTCCTCACACAGGACTGGCCCTTTGACGATGGTGCCCCGCCCCCCACCCAGATTGTCGATGATTGGCTGAACTTGCTGAAAGTGAAGTTCCGCGAAGAGCCTGGCTGCTGTGTGGCAGTGCACTGCGTTGCGGGCTTGGGCCGGTGAGTGTGAAGTTTAGTGAATTTGACTATGCTCTTTTGGCTAAAACCCGTTCTCTCGCACCTCTCTGCACATGCATGCAACTTAACAGAAACCTTTCCTGCTTGGCTCACTTAATGGTTTCCACCGGCTGTAATCTTGTTTCCATTTTATTAATTTGCATTGGAACCGTTAATGCCTTAATCTTCTTTGAGCTTTTTGTTAAAACATTGGTTTCAGTCAGCAACTGCTCTGGGAGTTACAGAAAAAGCCACTTCTAATAGACTTATTAAATCTGTTTTTAGTTCACAGAACTTAAAAGCACATTAAATGTGACAATGAACTACAAATCAAATGACCGCTAGCGTACGTCATGTACAATTTAAGCATGTGACATGGCTGCAAGTGATATCGTTGCGTTAGCCGATTTCGCATGTGAATGTGTGTGTTTGCTTTCTGTTCAAATCTGTTTCCAAATGTAAGCCGTAAGACACACCGATCTGTATTTAACTGCTATGGCTTTTCAGCATCTCTGTAATCTATAATCTGAATTCAGTTCTTTTACAAAGATGGAAACTTCCTTAAAACGCGTGTCCTAGAGCTGTGTAAACACAATCGCTCTTTAAAGGGAAGCAACATTTTTGTGTCTATGGGGTGAAGATTGAGGCATTCTTTTGCATAGTGGTCACAAACAAACGTGCACTTGCATTTTAAAATGCAAATAACACATGAGAGCCAAGTTTAGTATCGGTATGGTTTGCCAAAGCCACGTAAACGGTAGTGTTGCCCAGGCAGTGAGGAAGGAATTTATTTCTCCATAATTTTTTCAACTCTGGGACAAACAAATTTTTACTTTGAACTGTATGGCCCTTTCGAATACAAAATATGAACAATTTTCCTTAAAAAAAACCCAGTTTTCTGAGCAGTACTCCTTATTACCCGAGAGCACATTCTTACGCAGTCATTTTATATTTGCCTCTTTTTTTTTTCTTCTTTTTTTTTCTTTCTTTCCATCAGACACAGAACGGGATTTGACCTTGTTTCGGTTTCGGGGACATTACGCCAGCATTTCTTGCTGTGTTCTGGAATCTGTCGCCGCACTCACTGTTTTGTGGGCGCATTACGCGCTAAACGTTGAGGCATCCTCGTGACCATCGACGCGCCTTTTGTTGCCTTTGACACGGGCGTATTGCATGGGGTGAACAGAAACCAAACCGAGCGGCTGTTCATCTGTTACAGATCTCCGTCGCAGGGCCAGACTTTGTCCATGTAGAGGCCTTCCCGGTGGCTCACCGAGACGGTCAGGATTGCGTATCTGCTTTCCGAGCTGCGTCTGCCTGAAATGATCACTGGCCACTCCCCAAGAGGCGTGGCGTCTCGGCCGTTGTTGAAATGACACAATGCAATCAGCGTTCTGGGCCGCCCCACATTCTTTCAGCAGGTTCTACTGACTGAACGGTCTTGTGGACGCTCTGCACCCTAGGCCTCCAAGGCTGAGCCTTCCACCACCCAGTGGCTTGGAAGAATAGGGAGACCAATAATGTTGGCCGATTGCCATCAATCCCTGCCATAAAATAGAAGTAATTCAATGTACTCACTGTTAATACCAGTGTTGCTTGGAACTGGGCTTTAAAAAAAAAAATAAATAATAATAATTTTATTTATTTAAATGCATTTTCATCAACCTGGTTTAAGAGTTTTACTCTGACGGTATTGCTGTGTTTTTCAAAGACATGTGCAAACTACTAAAACTTTTGGATTAATTTTCTAGTTTGTGTATATTTTAGGGTGAATAATATGTGACGTCTGTCTTCATAATCAGTGAAGTTTTTTTTTGTTTTTTTTATTGCGTTTGAAAAATTCCTCAACCTGCCCAGATCATGAGCTGGCATGTCATCTTTTATGAGCTAGTGAGTGTTTTATGACTCAGATTAGCTCTTTTCTCATGTCGTGAGTTTATTTTTACCAGGGGGTGGGTAAGGGAGCCAGTGCTGGAAAGCAGCCTCTTTGAAGAACGGCTAGGGAAAGACGTCAGATTCATGTTAGTCCTTACGCACTCGCAGTGCCAGGGGTGATTTACAGGGAAACACCAAGGCCTTTCTCAAGAAAGGAGCATTTGTGCTGACAACACAGTCGGTCTGTCTATAAGAAGCAGTCTACCCTTAAATAGTTTTCTCTGATCCTAATCTCCCGTCTCCCGATATGTTTCTCTCTCGCTCAACCTCTTGAATAACAAGCTCTTCCTCCTCCCTTCCAGAGCACCTGTCCTGGTGGCTCTGGCCTTAATCGAAAGTGGGATGAAGTATGAAGACGCAGTGCAGTTTATCCGACAGTAAGTTCCAGCTTTCCAACGACCTTTCATATCCAGCCTTTTTTTCCTTTCTAGAATTAAACGGCTGCAAATAAATGCAACTGCTTTAAGACACACAACACTTCATCACATTAGTGGGTACGCACGAAAACGGCAGGCCTCCCAAGTGGGTCAGGTAGAGAAGGCTTTCACCAGAGCGCAGACTAAGCCCTATTAACTGCATTTCTTTAGGCTCTGATCCATCCATGTCATTTCCCGTTTGTGACAGAGCACATGTGCCTCTCCCCAACTCCACACTGAATCTCTTGTGTGGGCAGCAACAGTTGGTGAACCCAAGTTGGGGAGAGAACACATTTAGCAATTATAAATAAAGGGTATATAATGGATCTAAAAAAATCAGTTTATTAATATAGGCATACATTACTTTCTCACATTTGGAAATTCGAATTATACCAATTAAAATGGTCCACAGAAATCAAGTTCCTCTATCTTTTTCCGAGGATGTGACTCTTGATCTTGATGATGGTTATCCTCGTACACCAAAACTAGCTAGCAAAGACCAGTTATTGTTGCTTGAAAATGTCTGCTTATTTTTGTGATCTCAGTATTACTGGTAACCAATAGATATATCCTTTAGTCATCCTTGTAAAGTTGTTAAATCCCCCAGAAAAACACCTGCCACCCGTACCCTTCTACAGCATGTGTGAGGCCTATACTACCTGACTTTAGTTTTCCTCCTGGGTATTATGGGTAAAGCCCTATTGGTGTGCTGGGCTTTAAAAGTATGCACTATATCCACATCAGCCCGGGCACGTTGGCTTACCCACATTGTTGTCGGTGGCAAACTGTCTTTTAAATAACTGTCATATTTTGGGTCTCTCTTTCTTTCTCTAGGAAGAGACGTGGAGCCTTCAACTCCAAACAGCTACTTTACCTCGAAAAATATCGACCCAAGATGCGCCTCAAATTCAAAGACGGCAACGTTCCGATTTGCTGCATTCAGTAGAGTGTGGGTCAGAAACTGGGGAGAAACGGAACAGGAAAAAGAGTGCTGCTGGTTTAGTTGCTTTGGCTACCCATAGCGATGCTAAACTTGGCTCTTAAGTGTCATTTACATTTACATGCAAGTGCACATTTGTGTTCTGTCACGTGTGCAAAAGAATGCCTCTCCCCCCACCCCACCCCTCCCCACCCCCCTCGTAGATACAAATTAATGTTGGAATGAGTCTTGGCATTGATTAGAGGATGATGGCAGGTCTTTGTAGATTCACCAGCTGAATGACAAGGTCAAAGCTGACAGAGGCCCCCCTCTACAAGTGTCCAATTATGGGCAAGGGTTTTGACACGCAAGTTCCTGCCTTGACTAGTTTTTAATCATGGGGAATTTTTTGGGGGGGCGGGGGTTCACAAGAGCTGAAATGGTAATGATATCTATAAATGTGTAATAGCCTGTTTATTGTAATGAACTTTTTTTTTAATTTTATATATTATTGGTTCAAGGCAATAGATTGTGTACAACATACATTTCTATCAAACCCGGAAATATAAACACAAAATGTTAATTTTTACATATTTGGGGAGAGTTATTGTTATTTCGGTAGGTATGTTTTTCCTTTCCTGTCAATGTCTCTTTTTTTTTCTTAAGTCACTTTTTAAAGTGTGTCTGGAGTTGGATATCGTAGATGTTTGGCCAGGCAACAGGACAGCACCTCTGTCAAGGGTTGAGGGATATCTGAAGTTAAGTTTCTCTTCCCCTGCCCCTTTCCTTCCTCTTCCATTTTAGTTTATGGTTCTTTTTGGAGTGCAATACTGAGTCTTCACAAAGTCCCTCCACTGTGACCGTCCTACAGATCTGATGCTCACAGGAAGATGATTAGCAGGTTTTTGGTACTTTCTAGTACTGCTACTACTACAACTCTCTTCCTGCTGGGTTTATGGGTTTAATTGGGGCCATGACTTTTATTTTTGTTGTAACTTAACCTGTTGAAACCCTGCCTAGAACCCGTAGTCCTACTAGAAAGGAAGACATGTGATATCAAAATTGTATGGTTAAATTTTACTCCCTTTTAAAGACTTCCCCACTTACTGCTTTTAAAATTTGAAATAAAATGAATTTTCTGCTTTTAAAATGAATTGAAGTTTCAATTTTTGAGTGACATGAAACTCAAATTGCATACACAGCCTGCATTATACGTACAGTAACACGACTGATTTAATCCTGTTGATTAACCCAGTTCAATTTTTTATGAATAGCTTTGTGCCCAATGTGACTCTGAGGAAATATTATGGTTTTTGTATACATGAACGTACCTGGGTACATCTGTGCTAGCAAGGTCGAATGCCGAATATGTTGGCATCTCTTTGGTTTTGTAATGTTGACTGTAGTATTGCTTTGACTTACTCTGCCAGCTCTAATGTTGTCCTAGTTGAACAGGGGGCAGAAATGATGTGGCTACGCACTTGGACTAGATACTTCTGATGCGATTTTTAACGCTAGGTCACCTTTTGTATCGAGACTAGGCATTCAAATAAGCCATATCCCCTTTGTGTTGCTCCGCTCTTAGATTTGGATTGCTGCACCATGTGCCGTTTAGCCGTCTTGGTGTAAAAGTGGAATAGATGCAGGATAAAGGTTTGAAAGACTAAATAGACTTTGAAAGACTTTGTGAATTGTATTTGTGTAACTACGATAAGCATGGCGTGATCAAGAATACTTACACAATACTGTACTGGTTACTTTAAAATGGTAAAGGTAAGATTCAAATTTATTACGGGTTGAGACAGTAACTCTTACACTTAATTTAAAACTGTTTCGAGCGAATCATACTCTAACTATAATTTAAACTAACTGGAAGCCGTTTGTGCATGTAGATGGGGACTGGCAATGGAATTCATGTTTAAACTGCTGCATTTTTGGGGCCTTGTCTTGACACGTTAGGAAAGACTTTCTAGGTAACCGAAATCGTGTTATGTGTTATCTGCATTCGAGAAGCACCAGGTCACTTCTTAATCGGTGTGGGGAAAGCACTAGCCAGAAATCGGAAGGTAATATTCAATGTCATGCTGAATAATTTCGGCGAGTAGATTGCCTCCGGCTGCCATCGACTTTGTTAAAATTCAATTAACAATGTGGCCGTGATAAGATAATGTACCTTTTAATTATGATATTCACATTTAAACGCGAAATAAATGATACAGGCGCTTAATAAATGTAATGCGCCCTTTCAGCTTCAGAATGTTTTATCAATTAAATATCCGTGCCCAGAGCTCGATTTTGCCCATTTTCATTATCAATAAATTGCCAGCACCGAATTACTGTCGTCTGAGAGAGAAAATATTGTAGGAATTGGTTCGATGACTAAGTAGATGGATAGAATTATACTGGGCCGAGTACAAAGCATCATTCGACTTGCGCCTTCGAGCTGGATGCGCCACGCTGTGGTGAGTAATGAGTGAGTAATCTGCATGTATCGACAATGGGGTTATCAAGGCACAGTTAAGCAGTGTTGTTCAAACTTCGTCGGGGTACCAATAAGTGATTTTCCTGCGTATAATAGGAGCTTTCGTGGGACGAGTGATGGTTTTAATTTGTACTACCTCGCCAAAACCTACATACTATTTGCGCCGTTAGATTATTTTACATATTAGTTTACTTTAGCTGACGCGCTTCTACAGAATGCCCGATAAAGATTTTAAATATTTCCAGATGTTAATAGTTTAACACAGCTAATGGTTACTGATACAATTATCCTTCTTAGTATTATAACATCAGTGCTCTTCCTTGGGAACAAGTAACAGGCTGACTGTAAGCGTTTTTTTATCCGATTCGTCGATTACTGCTGGTTGCCATTAGTATGTACTGCGAGCCAGCCGTACCTTGAGTAAAGACTCTGTGTTTACCTATTCTTTTATGCCCTCTTGTGTTCATTTACAGGAAGTCACGCTGGATTTTATTTATTTCTCCTACTGTTAATAGGTGATATGTGTTTATTTTACATTGTTTAACTAAGATATTCGTGTTTGTACGACCGTTTTTAAAACTCAAGATTGTATAGATACGCATTATCTGAATCATTGCAAATCTAAAGCCTTAACCGTAATCACAACCGCAACCAGTGCATTAAAATAGGTTTGCTGTAGGTGTCAGTCTTTAGAAATATCTTGCTTTTGCATCTCTCCTTCTTTTATGTTTCAATTCCAAACTTCCTTTGGCAGTATTAGTATTACAAAAACAGAAACTCTACTGGGGTTTTCACAGATGAGTGTCACGGGTGTATCGAGAAGGGTCCACTGCGGAACGCAGACTCTGGACAATGGTGGATTGGGGAAAAAAAAAACATAGCCTGGTCTGATGAATCCCTGTTCCTGTTGTTTCCTATTGATGGGAGCACCAGGTTATGCCGAAAACCACAGAGAAATGGCACGTTATTTCAATATCCTCATTGCATTGATCAGTTATATCCTAACCCTGTATTTTACTGGCTAATAGTCCATAAGAAATGCAGGCTGGGGGTGGCGGTTTGATGGAGTGGCACACAGAGGGTGAGTGGAGCAACTTTGAATTCCTTTGTAGATCAGATGCTTCCATTCATGGCAGCAGTGTATCAGTCTGCGAATGGGTTCTGTCAGCAAGATAATGCTCCATGCTGGAACATAACGGGGAATTCTGTTTAGTGCAGTCTCCAGACCCCAATCCAATTCAGCATCTGTTGGATTAAATGGACAAGCTATCCAGATTAGAGATCCACCACCAGTCAATTTGCAACTGTACTGCGCTTTCGACGACTTGTAGAATCCAGGTTGCAGCAAATTCTGGCTTTTCTGAAGGCAAAACGGTGAGCAATATAATGGCGTACATAATCCTTTAGAGTTTAACCTGGGGTGGTGGCTTTAGCATTCTGCATGGGTCCTTGGTTAGAAGTTCACTAATATTTTTCTTCTTTCAAGCTGTGATATTGCTTTCCCATAAAAATGTAACCGCTTGCCCATTTGCTATGCTTTTATTAACCTGTGTCAAGATGTGAGACCTGCTGTTTTGCTGGATATGATGTCAGAATCTCAGAATCTGCTTTTGGACCTTTGGGTATGGCACTTGACCTTCGATCGTTTCATTAATTATTCAGCTTTAGAAATGGGCAATTTTAAACAGGGTTAGTTATTAAAGTAAGTTTCTGCAGAAAAACGACTGTTGTACCAGGTTTTTTTTTTTTGTCTTCTCAAAATGTTTGCTTAAAATGGGCAGTAGTTAACCGTCTACCTGTTTTATTCAGTTTGCTTGAGGTTATATTCTGTCAAATGTGGTGTGTGTGTTTTTTTTTTTTTTTTCAGAAAATGACCCTTTAGGGTGAATTGCTTACCAAGTCTTTTTGGTAGGCTCAAGGATTAACCTCTTTGGATTGGCAGAGGTAAAGACTCATTTTTCCATAACCTGTAGGCTGTTGATGGTGCTTGCAGAATTTTTTTCTTCATTTAGAGTCCATCCCTTTTTGTCCTCGCTGTTGTTGCTAGGCAGCAATATTTATATATTCAAATAAAAGGCACAGTGTTGAATGAGCCTCTGTCATGAGTCAAGGTTGTTTAACATTTATCTGCAAATAGGGATGGAAGGCAAACAAAACTGCATTATTTGATATTTTGTTTCTGGTATCCAACTAAATTAAACAATTTGTGATTTCTGACGCCTATTCTAGGCAAAGTTCTATTGAAGTGATTCCAAAGTAATTAGTAAAACATATTGTCCTCAGTTTATTCATTTAATCTCTATGCCTTGTACCAGTAGAAAAATGGCAGGTTATTTTAATATCTTCATTGCATTGATCTGTTATATCCAGGCCCTGTTTTTTTTTATTGGCTTAAAGGTTAATGGGCAGTCTGCCAGTACATAACTTTTACAAAGAATACCCATCAGCGAATTTAATCTACTATTTTGTGATAACTTTATTCCACCGGGGACTTGTATTTTTTGATAATTTTCAGCTATGGTAGGTGAGACAGGAGAGCATATAATATGGAATAAACTTGATTTTGGTCCTAAAACAACAATTTTGGAGCACTGTAAGTGACATACAGTTTTAATCTGGTGATCCTCTCCTGCTGGAATAAAGCAGTATTATATCATGAGACTGAGATTTACCAAACGCTTCATCTATCACTAAAGGAACTGGGATAAAGCTGCCACATAGCAAGACAAATAAAACTGTACCACAGAACTGAGGTCATACCAAAACGAAAAAGTGGGAAACGGGACAGAACAACTATGAAACCGGTATGGGTTTTATTATTTTTGAGATTATGGATCAGTACTTATATTGTAGTGTAGGAAAGGGGTCTTGCGACTGAGTGTATTTGACCAGTGGGCGGGGGATATAGATGACCGGTGTCCTGGAGGGAGAGGGTGGAGGAATATGTGGGCTAGGGGGCTGGCTGAGGGTCTGACCGCTGTGTACTGACTGCTGGCCTACGCTTGAGTAGCAGTGAACGCTGAGGTAGCAGAATCGGCTACTCGTTTAACAAAACAAAACATCTTTTTGCAAGTGCATGTCTGTCTCTGAGAGTTGTCTTTCACACTTTGCTACAATGGGAGTCAGAAGCGGGATAACGAGAGAGTTGGCAGATGACCTGCTAAGAAGGTGGAAGGAACACGCGTCGCCACGCCCGACACCCGCTCACTGAAACCGGCTTCACACCCAGCAATGACGTCGTCAGAGGGCGTCAGCCGCAGCAGCTGGACCCAACTCTGATTAATGGACTGAAGATCGGCCGATGTAGCAGGAGTGGAGATTGAGAGGTGTACCTGGCGCAATTTCAGCTATTGGTGGGGTAACATTTGGGTGTAACAACAGCACCAAGGATCTTCAACTCTCTCTCCCGGCCGTTTGCTTTTGGGTTCCTGGCTGTTCCCCCGATTAAGACAGTCTGGTCACAGCCCTCAGCCTGTGCTCCACTACCAAGGAGAAGCTGTATGAGAGGTGCGTCTCTGCACTTTGACAGCAGACATCTGCCACCCTGCTTCTGGCTGCAGTGGAGGAGATGGCCCTGGAAGGCTTTCTGAGAAGCCTGCTACCACCTCACCTGTGCAGACAGGTGAACTGATAGAGCCTTAGCCCAGCGCTACAGATGGCAGAGAACGTGGATGCAGTCCATTAGGACTGGGAGCCACCCCCGAGAGAAAGGCAGCCCCGGGAGATGAGAACAACAGCGACAATTAGGATATCTCCGCCCCTGCGAGACGGGCTGAGAGTTGTCAGAGGCAAACCTGGCCACCTGCAAGCACACTGCCCACAGAGGATGTTGTTATCGGGAAATGGCAGCAGGCCAGCCCAGTGAGGGGAACGCCAGACCGTAGCTTGTAACAGAAACTGCACAAGGGCAGCGTCTCTATGCACCCTGTCACCTGAACAACGCCAGATGCACAGCTCTACTGGACTGTCTCATCCATCAGCTTTTTCCAGCTTTCTTGCCTACCTCACCGTCATGGTCACCAACTACAGATGTGAGCAGTGACCAGACGGGCTGCTCCAATGCTCAGTCAGGATCTTTGCATTGGCAACTGGGTTCTGCAGCAATTCTGTCTTGCTGACATCCACACATCCTGCCCCCTGAGTTTGGGCACACTCAGCAATGCCTGGGCCACCCTGCAGTTACGCCAAAAGCTGCTGAGGGTGAATGATAGGAAAACGACCTTGAGCTATGCCCAGTAGCAGAGCTGAGGGCATCTTACCAGCCTGGTAGGAGCTTTCGGCCCCACTCAAAGATTGTGAGTGGTCTCCTCACGCACTGGGACATTCTGGTTTCTACGTGGGGTGCTGTATTGTGCGTGGAAGGAGCCGGGGTAAGGACTGACTTGGTGGGAGCTGATCGTGTCCCGCGGATTACAGCGAGCTGTCTTAGAGCGCGTGCACGGCACACCAGGCATTCGGCACTTTAGCGTGACGCGCTCGCACGCTATGCTGTCAGCCTGAAAGGTTTTACTGGCCCCTCCGCCGGTTGGGCCTTGGAGCGCCCCGGCCTTCACTGCGACGCCTGCACAGCGAAGAAGGGACAATGTGTGCAGTCACCTGCTCCCCTCCAGCAGTGTTGTTCAGGGGGTCACCTTTGAGCAGATCGGAGTGGACACTGTGGGCCCTTTCCCTGTCACCGACCTGTGCTGGAGTTGACTCGGGGACAGGGGTGGGAGGAGAGAGTCTTTTACTATATCCAATCTGTTACGCAGAGGGCCAGTAAGTACATGAGGATGGATGTTTTGGACAAGCTGGAGATTGCGCTGCGACACTTGTTTCCGTGGCAGATTCTTGCAGGCTTTGAACTATCACTTTAAGAACTGCTGTGTTGTTGGACTGGTTTCCATTCCCCATCATGTGCAGAATAAGAGGACAGTGGGAAGTCACCTTTTCTTCCATAGAGTTGGCATTACTGTGCTAATAGTCCGGTTTGTGGACAATTGTGTTTAATTGAGGAGTTAAACATTGCATGTACTTGTTTACATGTTACTTTTGAATTATTTGAATTTACTAGTTCAGTATAAAGAATTCTTTTAGAGTTATTAAAGAGAAAACATTAAAGAGTTATTAAACATTAATTATTCACTTTTTATCTATTTTGTCAATGTTTCCGTTATTTGCAGTACGTGATATTTAGTCTTCAGAAAAAACGTTTACGTCTTTAGTTTTTGAAGTTATTTAATTTTACCACCAGAGGTCAGCCTTGATCTTCGTTCGAGTGCGTCCTGGGAAGTTTTTGAGCAGTCGTCCTCTGCTGGTTAACGATACCAAGATATATGAATCTTGAATATCCTCATATGAATGTTAATGTTGAGGTGCAATACAATATTTAAACTCACCCAATTCATTTAACAGCATGTCCACCGTTAGCTACATGACCACTCTGTTACTTAGTCAAACAAAAATAAAATTGGCACAGAGAGCTGGAAAGGCAGAGCAAGAGAGATATTAATCTATGGGGAACTGGCAATTTTATATCACCGACATGAATATAAATATAAAACGGAAGGAAAAACATTATAACTTTATTAAAGACCAGACATATCTACTACAGTACCTTGTATGTAGTGTATGTAGATAAATATATCATTTTTTAAAAGAGTAGTAAACTTTCAGTTAAATATATTATGAGGAACTTATTTCTTATTATGACGTCCTAGTTACTACTTAATAGACAAATGTTGCCTTATTGCCATAAGCGATTATTTACATCTAATATGTTTCTAATTTTTCTGAAGTTCCTTTAAGCGACAACATTGCGTTGATTTGTCACCACATTGGAGCAGACATGTTTAATTTTCTTTCTAGAATTTAATACATTTTAAAACCCTAGGCAGTCAAAATAAGTTGTCTAATCTCCACATTAATTACACGGCAGGGGAAAAGATAAATCACATTCTTTTTAGGGTAGGCCATTCATAGTTGTTCAAAAAAGCTTTTTTTTTATTAAGAGTTTGAAAGAATATACGTTTGACATAAGGGTAAAAGGAAAACAAAGGACAAAGTGAAAACCAATTTAGTCACAATACACAGTGTAGGGCCCTTACATAACTGTGGCAGGGAGTAAATGGTAAGCAGTTCACACATCACATTCACAAAAGCAGATGCTGTGTTAAGTGTCATTTTGGAAATTTTCTTAGCGAGTTAACTGTAGGGTTTTTTAGAGCGACTTAATTTATTCAAAAGGCTTTATATTACTTTTCTTTAACAAGCTGATTCAACTCAATAGTGGTTCCATCTACAGGTGAGGATGTGTACAATTTCACTAAACTATTTAACAATTTCACTTGTTTAATAGTTTAGAGAAATTACCTTACTTTGGTTCCAAAATGTTTTAAACAATGTGGCGAACGAGCAATAAAGAAGTAGAACCCCTTTAAGGGAACACAACTTGGGCCGTAACTAAGAGTCTGAGTTGCAAAATCAATCGATTTTTATCCCAACGGAAGGACGTTTATCTAGTCAAGTGGTTTACTCCACTGAAGCTACCCGAAGAGCTAGAGTAATAATGCTAACAGTGGACCGTAGTACGGTATCTGCCAGAACTGAGATAAAAAGCTTTTTTGTCGTCAACAGACTGTCGCCAGGTTTATTTTGATACATTTTAAATATTGGTTGAACTCAATTGAATACTACCAGATCAATCCAAAATAGACTTGCGATATATAGCATCCCTCAGAATGACCAGGTGAAATGGATGAGAGGGATTCATTTGTTGCCCTCTAGATGGGGATAGCGTTGTTTCCAAATTGTGGGGTCCCAATCAGGAAGATTCAGCATGGTAAAGGGGTAGTTTACCCATAAATCTTGATTTATAAGTTATCATATGGCATTAAACAGGCACTGTTTACTTTTGTAAAGGTTGTAAAAAATACGTGTGTTGTATCAGATTGCGTTGGGGACATTTGGATTAATCGCAGACCAAAACATTAACGAGCCTCAGCATCGTTAGAAGTTAGTGAGAATCAGTCGGTGTGCGTGTGACGTGAACATGTATGTTAAGCTTAAAACTACCTTTAGTCGCAAAATAATGGTTTTATTTTCCAGATACCAAGAAAAAATAAATATTCTCAAAAAATGGCAATAGTCCAAGAATTAGTTCAAAGTTGTGTGGACTATCGTACAATGCAGAGCAATAACCAACGTGTGAAAACACCGGTTTTATAATAAATAGCTGATTTCCAATTTAAAGCGAAAGTGCCTTAGAACAGAGTATATATGCGTGTGAGTGGATAGCGCTAATTTTGAATGGTGTCCCCATAAAAATGTCAATAGGCCATTTGTAGGGCCCTTCAAAAGGGTTGTTTGCAAAGTGTACCAGATTTAAAAGTACCCTTATACCAGACGTATAACAGTCAGTAGATTCTTCCTTTATGAAGAAAGTTAACACCGTAATCGCGGCTGCAGAAAACGGCAAGTATCCTTAATTCAGCTCTCTCTTATCCTGATGGAACAACTAGCAAACTGGGTTAGGAAATTAATCTAATTGCCTTAACCAATTAATTCCTCCCGTGTACCATTAGCTTTTTAATTCTATTTTAAGAATTTGGAATCTCTGATTGTTTTTCCCAGTTTTCTCCCAGTTGTGCTAATGCATCTCGACTCGTCGCCATGACTCCCACAGTTACACACAGGAAGGGTGAGGTAGTACGACTAGGCTCCTCCGATATTAATATCCTTCGAGCCACCTCTCTCTTTTACAATCTGCAGGCTACACAGGTTGCACGAGAGGCACGTCTCTCAATGTCTATGGAAGTCCGCAGTCGCCCAGAAAGCAAGTAGAAAACGCTCCTTATTGATGAACCGAGATAACCCCTGCCGATTTAGCCCACCCCAGCCTAGGCAGAGCTCTGTCAAGTCTTTTTAACCTACATACAAATAATTATGCATGTGTCTCCTGTCCCAAGAATTTTACAAGTGCAAAATAGCGCTTTAAGACACTTCTGTGCTGTTGTAAAAACAGAGGAGTCTCAGCAGCCAATCACAGCCAGCCCTAGCCCAGTCAATCATAAACCTAAATGAAATGCATTAATCGGGGCGACGGATTGCCGCTTTCACACCCTCTGTTTTTCCTAGCGGAGATGAACGGCTGTGTTGCTGTGCTTCTTAAAACTCAGCCTAGGGGTTGGGTTAGAGGGACATTTTGCGGGAGCTGGTTGAAAGAAAAGGAACAAAAGCGGAGGCTAGATCAAACGGGCGTCGTTCTCGTTAGCCCCCTTTGTGATTTTTTTCAATCCGCTATTCTCGCCTTCGCTACAATCAGCACCGGCCCAGATGAGTCGCTTACGGAGCCGAGCGAGCCGAGAAAGACGCCGGGAGATGAAAGCCGCCGTTGATCCGAGAGCCGGCATCGGCGAGATCATGTGCGCGCCACGCTGGGGGGGGGGGGGGGGGGGGGGGGGGGGGGGGGGGGGGGGGGGGGGGGGGGTGGTGGTGTGTTGTGGTGGGGGGTGGGGTTG
>JAOYSI010041071.1:0-28174 GCA_025775065.1 Hiodon alosoides
TGCATACAGCTGCTCGACCATGGAAACCCATGCCATGAAGCTCCCGGCGCACAGTTTTTGTGCTGATGTTAATGACAGAGGAGGTTAGGAACTGCAGTTATTGAGTCAGCAGAGCGTTGGCGACTTTTACACACTATGCACCTCAGCACTCGGCGACCCGGCTCTGTAACTTTACGTGGTCTGCCACTTCATGGCTGAGTTGCTATGGTTCCTAAACGCTTCCACTTTGCAATAATATCACTAACAGTTGATCGTGGAATATCTAGGAGGGAAGAAATTTCACAAACTGACTTGTTGCAATGGTGGCATCCATATGTAGTACCACGCTCAAATTCAGTGAGCTGTTTAGAACGACCCATTCTTTCACAAATGTTTATTAAAGGCAGACTGCATGGCTAGGTCTACAGCTGTAGAGTCTGTAGAGAAACTGTGGAAAGTTCTCCAAGATGCTTGAAAAAATCGACCTGCCTATTGTCTTTTAAACTGCACAACAGTGTAGAGGATTGATGCAGTTTTAAAGGCAATGGATATGTTTTTATGAGAGCTGGCCAAAAAAATGTGTATATTTTTGCCCCATCAAATTACTATTCAAGCAAAATTGACAAAATTGCGTTAAAAACAAGTGTTGCCTAAATATTAATCTACAAATCAAAAGCCTGGCAGCTGACAATCTAGATGTTGCCCAAAGTCAGTAACAGCCCCCATCTGTACGAAAAAGCTCTTCTGTTGATTCAAGGGGTTAGCGGAATTAAAAATTAGGCCCTGGCAATCAAGTTGGAATTGCCAGAGACCTGTGTCAATGCTGAGGCCACTGCTGGAGGGGAGAGACTTCATTGACCAGAATAAACTAGGATCTCGAAATATTTGAGAATCTGGAAATTCACCCCACCCCACCTGAAGGTTTCAGATCAAGAAATTTGGGTTTTAAACGAAAATAGCATTTCCAGGCATGCAATTTATATGCTGAGAGTGTTTAGAAGCTAATCTACCTCAGCAGTGCTCTATTGTTGCAAAGCCCTTTTATTCAGAATTCAGCTCATTTTTTTTTTACAAAGTGCATCCGTGTACCAGCATAGTGACTTAATAGCTCAATGAGCTAATAGCAAATAATACATTAAAAAAATTACAAAACGCTGATAATAGGTTGATCAAAGTTTTGTTGTCCCAGGATAGACACATCTTCGTGCTCCAACGGAGCGTTCTGTAGGAGTAAATGAACCCCTGAATTTCCCCTGAATGTGGTGCTGTACGAAGTTCAGGTGCTGCTAGCATACTAACACACCAAGTGGAGAGCTGCTTGCGTGAGATGAGCCCCTGTTGTCTCTTTTTGTGTGCAAGACCCAGCAGTGTCCTCCACTGATGATATTACAAATTAGTAAATTAGATAAATTAGCTCTTCATGCTGGGTACACGTATCGGGGGGTGTCCAAGTGCATGGCCCGCAGGCAACATGATGCATCTTGATTTTTTAGCTTGGAAAATTTTGTCCCTAAAAAGGTTAAATGAGCAAACTGCTGTTTGAAGAATTAATATTGACTAAAAGAATACACTGACTATACACACACAACACACTGATCCAATTGATGAATCCACCACAATTAAATACTGGACTATTCCAAAAAATTAATCGGTGTCACGTTAATTTAATTTATATTAATAGTTTTCGTATTAGGTAACATAGTAGCACAGACTGTTTTTTTCTTTGGGCAAGAGCACATTAAAAAGGTTATCTAATGGCCTTGACATTCGCATTCCATGAATGGCCCTCTGTCCATGCTGCTTAGCATTCATATATCATTTGTGCATAATATTTAAAAAAGGCTTTTCATTTATTTACTTTTATGCAAAGGACCCTTATATATATGGTGCATGGGGAAGAATGCCTCAACCTTGTTTAGACTGTAATTTTCATTTTTTATTTTTTTATCAAGGGTTATGGGGGGGGGAGAGGAGTGGAAGGGTCAGAGATACCTGGCTGCAAAAATGCCTAGTTGCATCGATCCTAGTATTACATTTTTTTTAAACATATAATCTGGGCATCGATCCAACTTTTAGGTATAGTAGGTGGCTACATTTCTCACTCATAATAATTTCACAACATAATTGAAAAAGGGTTTTCTAATGATCAATAAGCCTTTTAAAATAATAAACTTCGGTTAGCAAACACCACATGCCATTGGAACAGAGGACTGATGGTTGCTGATAATGGGCCTCTGTAAGCCCATGTAGATATTCCATTAAAAATCAGCCGTTTCCAGCTACAATAGTAATTTACCACATTAACAATGTCTACAATGTATTTCTGATCGATTTGTTGTCATTTTAATGGACAAAAACTTTTCTTTCGAAAACAAGGACATTTCTAAGTGACCCCAAACTTCTGAACAGTAGTGTATATATGTATATATAAATATAATATTAGAGAGAAAGCAGAAAACCCCTGACATTATGGGTGGTGAACGTAAGAACATACGATTTATGCGATACTAAGCAAGAAAACAAATAATGTTTTGAAAATATAGTAATAGTATATAGACCAGCATCAAAATACATACGTCTAATACATAATCCACAGAAAAGCATTAAAAGAAGAACCCAAAATATAAAGAACATGCTACAAAACACAACCATTCTTGTCTCTTTAGAACCAGAAATGTCCGGTTCTCTATGTCAATAAACTGTGTTTGTTGTGACATGCTTTCCGATTCACTTCTGTTGGCCCAAATACCGGCCACTCTTCAAAAGCGTTTTGTAATCGAATTTAATTAATTAATTTTATTTTGCAACCAATTACTTCATGGTTCACTTGAAACCACCCATTTATCTATCAATATTATCTAAATAGTTTGTTAGCTTACTGTTACGGCAAATTATTTGTCATATGTCATGACCCACGCATAACTCGTCTGAAAAAAAAATTGCTTTCTAAAAGTTCTATGTGGCAACAAATTATTAAGGAGAGAATTGTCTGTTTTTAATGCTTTTGTGTAGAACTGAGCCGTGATGGGATCAAATGTATTAATTCAGCACTGTGAAATGTTAAGAGAACAAACGGATTTGTCCGAAATTAGGCTGCGCCACAGGGAAGTGGAATGACACGAGAATGTCTGTAGGTTAACATGAGGGTATGCCCAAAACGACCATGTAGTTGCAGCAAAGCTATATTGTGCGTTTCTCATTTACTCAGACATTTACATGCAGATTAACAGAATGTGATCTATCAAACACTGTCCTGCTGTGCTGAGCAGTAGCAGGATAGGCTGAAGAACTGTATTTTTAATGTGCTGTGGGTTCATTCCGAGTTATGAAAAACAGCTCTGCCCCAGTTGAAAGGGACCATTTTCAGAGACGATTGCGCAGGAATAATACTGAATGTACTCAATGTGTACGATGATCGTAGTAGCTTGTATCCACTGCTGGTAAATCATTAGAATGTGTTATGTGTTTTCTATATTCTTTGGCCATATTTATATTTGGGTGGATATAAAATAGTTTTTGATAGTGCCCACATTTCACTACACAAAAGTGTATATGGCTTTAGCACCCATCCACACTCAACCGTATTAAAGGCGCACACCCTACCTAACTTATAGAGACAGGGCGTAATAGGGCATTAATGGATGTAATTGAGCATCAGACTTAATTTAAGTTACGTTATATACATGTAATGCGTTAAATTTAAGTTCTTAATGTTTGCATAAGGATATAAGACTCATAAAGATATGAAAATTCATACAGTATATACCTAGCCAATAGTGTCTGGGCTCTCCCTTAAAATTAGTGGATTGGCAGTAGAATGGCCCGTACTGAAGAGCTCAGTGACTTTCAAGACGCACCATCATAGGATGTCACCTTTCCTACAAGTCAGTTTGTTAGATTTACAGTATGCCCTGCCAGAGCTTCCCTGGGCAACTGTAAGTGCGGCTGCCGTGAAGTGGAAATGGTTAGGAGCCACAACAACTCAGCCGCGAAGTGGTAAGCCAGAAGTTCACAGAATGGGACAGGCAAGTGCTGAAACGTGCAGCACGTAAAAATCATCTGTCCTCTGTTGCAACACTCACTGCACAGTTCCAAACTGCCACTGAAAGCGACATCAGCACAAGAACTGTTTGTCCGGAGCTTCATGGAATGCGTTTTCATGATTGAGCAGCCGCGCACCAGCCTAAGATCACCGTGCGCAATCCCAAGCGCTGGGGTAAAGCTCACTGCCATTGGACTCAGTAGTAGTGGAAAGATTTTCTCTGGAGTGATGAAGCAGACTTCATCATCTGGCAGTACGATGGACGAATCTGGGTTTGAAAAATAATTCTATCAATACTGTAAAGGTTGGTAGAGGAGGAATATTGGTCCGGGGCTGCTTTTCATAGTTTGAGATAGAAATGACATTCTACACGATCCTGTGGTTCTAACTTTGTGGTGGCAGTTTGGGAAAGGCCCTTTCCTGTTTCAGCATGACAATGCCCTCATGCTCAAAGCTCCATACAGAAATGTTTTGTTGAGATCGGTGTGGAAAAACTTGACTGGCCAGTACAGAGCCCTGACCTCCACTCCATCGAACACCTTCGCGATGAAATTGAACGCTGACTGTGAGCCAGGCCTTATTGGCCAAAATCAGTGCCCAACCTCACTAAAGCTCTTGTGGCTGAATAGAAGCAAGTCCCCGCAGACATGTTCCAACATCTAGCAGAAAGCCTTCCCTGAAGAGAGGAGGCTGATACAGCAGAAAAGGGGGACCAATTCTATATAAATGTCTATAATTATGGTATTAGATTTTTGACGAGTAATGTCCTCACATACTTGCAATGTAGTGTAAATTTAGGAAGATATAACTTTTGCCAGTTTATATTTATTATAGTGTAGTGGTTAAGGTGACAAGCTTGCAACTGCTTTGGATAAAAGCGTCTGCTAAGCAGCTAAAATGTAAAAATGTAAAATGTAATGCATGTGTGAACAGAGTAATCTACAGCATGCATGCACCATCAGTGAAATAGTACACAACTTACGGTCTGTGAAAAAAGGAAGCAAAAGGCACTGTGTGAAATTTTTGTAGCTTTACCTCAGAGCTCCATCCTACTGGTTACCCAGGGCTACCGTGAAATGTTCTAGAGTAAGCTTGCATTAAATTATGGAAGGGCGGGGGGCTAGACTGTGGTTCTAAAACAGATCATTAATGCTAGATGTGTTCATCAGTTGCATTCAAAAGGTAAGGGGTCAATGGTCACCTGCAATGAAGAGACCCGTATAAAATTTCCTCAGTTAGTTGAAGGCTCGTTTTAATTAGTTTTGTAGACCAAGCCCCCTGTTTTAATTAATACAATTTAACCTGTTAAAGATCCATGGCAACATTTTGTGGGCTGATACAAAACAAGGTAAATTAACTAAATCCACGCTGTGGCTGTCAAATGATCTTTTCCAAGCTTTGACTGCTGTTTTACTACATACAGTTTTAAAATAGCATTTATGGGCAAACCTAGATAAGGTTGTTATCCTGTGCTGTATGAAGTTATTTATTACTGTCTTACTGCACTTTCACTATCAGATGAGCCTTTACAACGCGACTGGCTTTTTGTCCAGCAAATGTCTAGTTTATATCCTACTGTTAAACCCTTGAGTCAATTCACACTTTATATCTGCAGCAGTATTAACAATACAGAGCAAAATGCAGAGGCCTTTTGGCTTTTCCAATAACAATAATACTGTTAATTAAATTATGTTTAATCATAAAACTAAGAAAATAGGCTATAAAGTGTAAAAAATAAGTACTGCTTAGGCAAAAATGGCATGTCAAATATTTAAGAAAGCCTTTTTATTAAGGAAAAGGGCCTACAACACTATGAACTGTGTAGAAATGTATGTAAGTTATATGACTAGCTGAGCATTGTAATTATGGGACATTGCATGAAGTTCTCTGTCGATAGATTCCTGATGCCTTCCTATGTAGACCTACTATCACAAAGCCACAGTTGGTTACACAACACAACTATTGACACATCAAAGATTACTTATCCGATGCTGTGCAGTGATTTAGGTGTAGTTCAGCAACCAATGTTGAAGGGGAACTTAAGAATATGGAAAGTAATGAGGTCATCAGTCGTGACTGGTGCTTGGGTGTAGTTGTTGTACCAAGAAAAATTGAGCTGTCCCCATCTGCGTGGACTTGACAAAGTCAAAGGTCTGTTGAGAGAAATACATTTTTCCCATACCAGGTTGAGAAAACACCTGGGATGTTAGCAGGGGAAACGTTTTTTTATTAAACTAGACATAAATATGTGGTTTTGGTGAATTTCCCTAACTGCTGAGTCAGCCAAACTGACAACATTCTTTAATCCTTATGGCCGCTTCTTTTTCAGCCATTTGCCATTTGGGATTGCCTTGGCGCCTATGCACTTCCAAAACAGAGCGGTGACAGAGGTGACAGAAGGCCGAGATGGAGCCTTCTGTCATATGGACAATGTGCCTGTTTGGGGAAAAACACAGGAGACTAGCAACTAGCAACTTCACACTCCAATGAATAAAATGCAAAGGGCTGGTATGACACTCAATATTTATTTTCTTGGCAACATTATCTCAGCCACCGGCCCAACCAAAGCAAAACGGGCTATAAGCGATGTGAGAGAACTGAGAAATGTTCTAGGAATGGTGAATCCGTTTGGGAAGTTCCTACCTTACCTAGAAACGATACAGAGTTGTAGCATATAATGTTCCAAAAAGAACCAAAGGTTATGGGGGCCTAACCACATGTATGCATTCAACTCTGTAAAAAATGAGTTGATAACCACACCAGCTGTGGTGATGTATGATCCCAAACAGGACATCAAAGTGTCTGTGGGTGCTTCGATCTACGGCTTAGGAGATGTGGTACTGCAAAGAGGGGCAGATGAATGCAAACCTGTTGCATAGGCAATCTAGGCTGAGGTAGAGAAAAAGGCACTAGGCCTAACATGGGCTTGTGAGAGATTAAGTACTTCTCTCACAAAGAATAATCAGTCTGGACAGAAGCTGTCAAGGGAACTCTTGAAAACAGGTCGGACACAAAAGGGCAATGAACTAAGGAAGAGCACAAACATGTATATGATCTCAATTATGAATAACCTTCCAGTGAGCACAACTTTCCTGTGCAAATTACAAGTGTACCCAAAAGTGATGCTTAAAAGTCATATTGATGATTGAAAATGGCTGGCCTGATCACAAACGGTGTGTCAGACTTGTGAAACTGTACTGGGCGCTCTGGGTTACCTATTTAACCACAAAAGTTGCTCTTTTGCTTTGTTAACTTTCCTTTCAGCACTTCTGAGGAATGCCATACCAGTGAAACTGCCTGAGGGCCACCAAGGTGTTGTAAAATGCATAAAATGAGCCAGATCAACAATATGGTGGCCCAGTCTTGGTCAGCAGCTGAATTAGTGTGTACTGAACTGTGGAATTTGAATGAAGGAGATAATGAATCACACTGAACCACTTACATCAACAGAACACCCACAGAGAACTTGACAAAAGTTAGGGGCTGACATTTTTACTCTCCATAGAAAAACTTACTTGTTGCTGGTAGACACATTTTCTTGATATGTGGAGATAGCATACATTTCTCCAACTAGGGGTCGGACCAAATCAATTCACCATGCCGTAATAGAGGTCGCTTTGCCATTATGTTCAACTATTAAATTTCGAAGGCACAGTTCTCAATTACCTGTCTACTGAACAGCCAGTGTAGTGAACAAAGTGGAATAATGCATGATAGTTTTGACCACCTTAAAAACGTTTGTTTTTTGTCATTATTAGTTGCTTTACCACTGCATAGGTTTATAGTATCCTCCTCAAATTTAAATGAAATGTGGACAACACACAGCTTAGTCTTGGAAAACAGACTGGGGAAAGTTACACACACATGCGCCCTTTATAAATAGTTATTATAATTACTATTAACTGTATTACTTTTCTCAATGGCATGTAAGGCTGTGTGCATTTTGCTTATATGTATTTCGTACGCCATTGTTTTTTTCTCTCATTATATATGCTAACAACAGAAATATATTTATATTTAACCCCCACACATTAATATTTGGTAGAGCCACCTTTTGCTGCAGATTGAAGGATTTTGGGGTAAGTACGTACCAGCTTTGCACACGGTGTTAGAGGGATTTTGCCCGTTTGTCTTGGAAGATTTGCTCCGGATTGTTCGGGTTGGCTGGACAACGCTTGTGGGCCACAATTTTCAAATATTGCCACAGATTGTCAATGAGATTGATATCAGGACTTTGACTAGGCCATTGTAGGACATTCACCTTTTCATTCCCCATCTTGGTCTCATCTGACCAAAAAACCTTAGCTGTGACTCACATCGTAGTTTGGTCACTGTCATGCTTTCTGGCAAACTCCAGATGTACTTTCAGATGGTACATTTAGAGTAATAGCTTTCTTGCCACCCTCCCTTACAGGCCAGTGTTATGCAGAGCTCTTGATATGGTTCACTGGTGCACCATTACTCCACTCCCAGACACTGAACTCAGTAGCTCCTTCAAAGTGATTATTGGCCTCTCTGTGGCTTCCCTCACAAGAGGGATGGCGTGTTCTTGGCAGTGCCCGGGTGGTGCAATGCAGCTAATACTTCCTGATTATGATCCAGCTGTGCTCATCGAGATAGCTTAACACTTTATTTGTTTAAGAAATATTTCCCAACATAAAACCTATGTCACCTTACTGTAATTGATTTTGAGATGCTGGTGTTTTAAAATAAATAATCAAACAGAATGAAATTTCAGTGTACCATTTATATTTCAGTAATTTGAGGGAATTAGTCAGAGGTCTGAATACTTTTTACAAGGCCCTGTATATTATCCGACCTATTTTAGGGGACATATGGATATTATGTATAACTGAACACATACCTAACTGAATAAAATGTAATTGCAGAAAACAATGCCGTACGAAATAGTGCAAAATTAGACCATCAATAATTAGTACAATGATTATATTTACGTACGTGTGCTTCTGCTGATTTCTTGAGCAGTCAGGCCTGTTTCTGTGTCCTGCTTAACAGTTATCTGTTGTTGGTTGACAGCTGCAGTCTTGTGCCTGCCTGTTTTTTTTTCTTCAAAATAAGTTAAACCTGTGTCTGTCCCCTTTGCGCACTGATAAAAGTTAGATTTGATCTGAGGATGAATAAATTGCGATATAAGTACAAATATATAAGTATCGATGTTTAACTCAAATTTCATTTAGTTTGGGTTTGATTTGGTCCGGCCCCAGGTTTAAAGATGTAATTGACCATTTCAAATCAATTTTCTCGCTGAATGTTATTCCTAAATAGCTGGTTACAGACAATGACTTGTAAATTCTCTGGAGTGGAATTTCCTAAGTTTGCCACAGTTTATGGATTTAGTCATGTAACCTGCAGCCCCAAGTTCCTGAGAGCAAAATGGTTCACCATACTTCAGGCCCGCCGTTAGGAATTGTGGAAAGGGGGACAACATTTTCTGAACTGGGCCCCTCATCGACACCCACTCCAGCACCACCACCACCCACCCTTAACTCCAATACCAACACGGGCAATTTCAAATAAATCTGGAGACCCAACCTAATGTGTGTATTTTCAGTGACTGTTTTCCTGCATTCTAGTGAATTTATGGAGTAATTTTGTTGTTGAAATGCAGGAGTGTAGGTTTTCCTTCAACATTGGAGGGGACACATATTAAGTGGGGGGTCTGGGGGTCCATTTTCTTTAACAATTTCTGCCTTTTCTGGATCAATTTATGGTGGAAATTTTTATTTAATATAAAGGGAAACACAAAATTCAGGTGGCATGTGACAATCTCCTGTAGATCAACTTTATTCATTTAATATGAGTCAGCACACGTGCAGGCATGATTTAGTCTTCCCTCTTCTTTTGAGTCTTTGTTTAAGGAAGTAGCCTAACCTCTTTAAATGTGCATGTGGCACCTCTTCACCTCAATGATAAATTCATCCATTTGAATTCAGTTATAAACTCCTGGACTTAAATAGCTCCTTTGTTTCAGCAAGTTTTCTGCATATGTTCAAAACTTTCTGCACATTCAAAATCTATCCCACATATCTGTGTTCTCTGACATGTAGAGAAAAAAGTAATATTACGAAAATAACGTCATCATTTAATGAGAATTCATACTATTTTTTATTTATTTATCTACCTGCCCTATACTCTGTTGTGCATTACGTTATTGCTCTGCTGATGGGGTAGTACCCCTTTCACACCATCTGACAGACACAGAACTGTTTTGGACTGTATGTATGAGACAGGGAGGTGGAAACCGAAACTCGTGATCAGGCATAAATCTCACCACATATCCACACAAATATTAACTTCAGCACCTCCGATAAAAAGTGCAGCTCACAGTCCCAAACAGAGCAAGTCTCAGTTTTTAGATGTTTATATTGCAGAACTCTACCAGTTACGTTACCACTCCATCACAAATTGTCTGCGAATCACAGCGCGAGAGCGTGTCCACTCGATTACTGTCACGGTGTACACCGATGTCGCACCAGCTGGGTGGAGTCGATTTGCGCCGAGTCGACGTTGTCGGTTTTACATTTGTTTTTCACTGCGTGAGGAAAATTGATGTGTGGCCTGATAGCGTGTGAAAAGTGTCAATTGCGTGAGTCTCACGCTCAATGCCTGAGAGTTGGCAGCTCTGGTGCTAACGTTACGTAAAGGTTAAGCTAGCTAAAGCTTTATTTGGTAGTCTGCCTAGCTCCTCACCTTCACCTGTCATACATACCTGGTGCTTCTTCACACTTTTTTTTTGGCCAGAAATTTGGCCATTGCCTCTCTGCCCCTTTCATTTTCTTTTTCTCTCAGTGATTTGGCTCTTCTGTTTTGAGCCCCTGACTTTTTAGGCATTTTTGACCTACTAGTAAAACCTCGGTGTTCATTTAAAGTGACTCCCTTTACATTAGAGTGTCCTGCACATCTGATTGGCAAAGTGTACCTTTTTCACAATAACAACGAGGGATGGGTTATCAGATGAGTTGAAATATGTTTTAATGATATCAATAAATTTATTTATCATGTAAATGTACATATAAATTATATTGTCATTGATATAATTCAGTAAGTAAATGGTTGTACTTGATCAACCATAGACCTTTGCATGGCCCCCCCCAGGGCCTTGGGCCGGGGTCATCTGTACGCTTTGACCCCCCCTGATGGCAGGCCTGCCATGCTTAGAAGAATATACTTAAAAAGGCTCATGACCCATACGTTGCCAGGCTAGCCTACACGTTTACGCCCCTTCACACTGGCTACAGCCTAGCTCAACTTTTAATGAGGAGGAAACTTTGAACGTCCTACATTCCCTTTACAGTTGAACGCCTCAGTACTATTGTTTCCCGGAAGGGAGGAGAGAAGAGGATGAAAATCAGGAAATGCTTCAGTAAGTATGCTTCAGGGATCTCAGCCAACTGTTTCCAGGAGACAAAGTCCGGGGATTTTTCATGACCATTCAAGGCATCGCTCCTACCTGGTGAATGTTCCTTCAGGGACAATCAGACAGACTCGACATAGAGAGAACTACTGATCACCACAACAACTGATAGAGGTCACTGCAGTGATGCATCCGGTGTCGTCCCCTTCAGCTAAGGTCCACTCAGATCCACCCAGCGCCTCCAGAACAAGATCAGGAAGAGCAATAATTAAGCTCCGGAGACTTGATTTGTTGCATAAATGGAAACTGTTTGAGTTTAAAACAGAAAGAGAGAAAAATTGTTTGGAAGGCATTACTGAAAGGATGTGTTTGATATTTATTAAATTAGTGAAAGCTGAATCAAAAGAAAATAAAGAAACAAAGGAAAGTAATGCTCTTAGAAAGACTGATGTTTTCTTAAGAAAAGTTGATAACTAGAGTAGTCTTTTGAGTTGCAGGTTCCGCAAGAATCAAAAAGTCTTAAAGGACTGATCAGTCAAAGAGAGTTTCTTTGATCTGTCTGAAAAGAGGAGATGTGGTGTAATTGGGCGTATACGTATATTTTTTATATCTTGAGATATAATGTAAAGTTTAGTCTGGGTTATCTAGCTAACGTAAGCAAGCTAACAATGACATGTTAGGTAATTATTGCAAAACTTCAAATGAGATGGTGATTTGGGTTCAACTGTAAATTTTAAAATATAAAAAGTCATAATATGTATTGTATATGCAGAAAAAAAATCAGTTTGCAATCCAATGCCTTTTAAACCAGTTTTCTGAAAGAAATAATAGTTGGATCCAATTCACTAAATACACTAATTTTTAATAAATGATAATATTTTCATCCATATTCTGACAGAATTAGAGTAAATAGGGCTTTGCCTATGCAGTAAATCTCTGTCACCATCATGTGAGTAATGAATCACTCTAAGAAAGGCCATTACTTAAAGAACTT
This sequence comes from Hiodon alosoides, assembly GCA_025775065.1. Classification (NCBI taxonomy): domain Eukaryota; kingdom Metazoa; phylum Chordata; class Actinopteri; order Hiodontiformes; family Hiodontidae; genus Hiodon; species Hiodon alosoides. Next base: position 12,391 of record JAOYSI010041071.1, read on the forward strand.
TGTGTAATCTGCATCCTAATCCACTGGCATATGCTCACAGTAAACTAAATTGAGAGTTACTAATGGGACTGACAAGCCCGATCCAAAGCTGTATTGATTTAAAATTCAGAATTGTAATTAAAAACATAGTTTTATGCAAAAGAGAAACACAGGGGTACAATGCTTTATTATGGTGGAGGAAATACTTCAGTGGCCAAATTTTGTAAACATAATTAACTAAATTCCCCAGCAAAATGCCATTTGTATTAATAAGTTGATAAATCATACTTTAACAGGAGATGTTCTCTCAACTACAAGACTGGCGGATAGATTTTTTTCTTGTCCACTTGTTGGGACAGGGTGAGCAGCTCCTCATATGGGGTTTATTAAATCAATCCATCAGTCTAATTTAAATTAATTTACTAATAAATTAGGATTACAATCAATAATTGTACTCATTTATATTACGGGTAAATTAATGTGAAGACGTAAAATCTTGGAATATTGGTAAAATGATCAATATTTAAATGATTTCAACACAGATAACCTCGTACAAATATAAAAGAGTCTATTAACAAGGGTTAAACAAATAGGAAGATGACGCACATAGGTAAAAATGGCGGACCAAAGAATTTGAGGAAGACTAAAGAAGACTGGTCTTTAGTGGATTATTGGTCCAAACAAAGCAAAAGGTCAAATGGCTTGTTTACCTAAGCATAAAATAAGAGTTTGTGGTGAGATCAGTTGGTGTTGTTAGAGTACAAAAACCAGGTGAAGTTAAAGAGCACACAGCTTTCAAAACCTACAACAGGTTGGCATTAAACACTTTTGTCAGGAAGAAAAAGTGGATAGCTTTCCAAATCTACTTAAGTAATTAACTATTAATATATTATTGCAGAGAAGTATGCAGACCGAAGTGCGCATGTCTTACAGTTTACTGTTTAAACAATGCAGAGGTTAACGGAGCACAAAGCTCCTCAGATTAACTTGCACACAGAAGAACATTTAAACGCATTCAGTATTTTAAACACAGCTAATTGCCTGCCCAGATGACACAGCCTTGAACTTGGGGTTATCCTGTGGGGCTGGAATGCTACAGTTTTCAGGAATCCTCAGGTTTCCGCCCTGTGTTGCGTCACAGAGGACAAATGGAAGGATTTTCTTCGCTTCTGAGCAATCACATCGTCCCAGTGATTCATTAGCTGTTCTGGGTGCACCGTTACTGGCTTCTGCCAGACAGGAGTTTGCTGCGTCTTCAGTGGTGCATTATACTGAGAAAACACAAACAGGTTGTCGACAACTTCAGATAAAAGGGAGCCACTTGACTTTTCCTGAGTCTTCGGATCCTGTCAGAGAATTAATCCAACTTGGCTAGGACGAACAAAAGGTTGACTTGCTTCTGAATGAGCGGCACTCAAAGGTAGAGCAGAGTTCAGACCCTTGGAATACGCTTCCACATCTGGAAGAGCCTTTCAGTTTTTTCCATCCTCTGGCAGTGCAATTAGCCAAAGAGACAGAGAAAACCGGTCATCCCCAGTCCAGAAGCCTCAAGTAGCCCCTTTTCAGGCTAAAGTGGCTTACAATTTTATTATATCCTTAGTACTATCTCACACACACAATCAATGGCCTTTCACGTGACATACATAGAATTTCAGTTGCTGGCAGCTCTGATTTCTTTCAACGTGCAGCCTTGGAGAGGCTCTGTGGAAAAGTGTGGTTCTGTCTATTCTGTCAGAGAACAGCTGCGGAGGCCATTGCGAATGAGAATGAGGAATGTTCGCACTTTGGTTTTAAGGAAAATGATTTATGACCTCTTCATGGTTCTCTGTGACTGGTTGCTGGAGTTTGAAAGTACCAGCTGGGTGGTGATGGCTGATGATGTAATTTCTTGGTTCTGGAGAGAGGGAGATGTAGTTTGTTTGTAGAGCGTGGTCCCTACACAGCATAGTTATTTGTGCTTTATTGCTATTATTATTATTATTATTATTATTATTATTATTATTATTATTATTCATTATTATTCATATTATTATTCAGTTTTTTTTTGTGTGCAACCAACACACTTAAATTACATGTTTGAATGATAATACACTCATATGAGCAATGATAAATTTAGCAGGTGTGAGATGGAACTAAAGGTACTCTTTGACAGTCTAACGGTGCCGTTAAGGTTTATATTGAATCAATATTGAATTGAACATCCTAATGAAATTAATTTAGATTTACACTATTTGCTGTAATAGTGTCTCACTATTCACTGTCTCAAATCATTAGTCGTTGGAATAATAATTTTGTTGTCACTTTGGCAATCAAAACCTGGTTAGAAACAAAATGGGTGTTTGTGATATCTCTATAATTGTGAAGGAGGGTGAATTTGACAGGTTGACCTTTTCAGCCCATGCCCCGTGCGACCAGTTAGCCTGTGTCCTTCTCCTGGTATATCTGTGTTTCCTTTCTCTCCCTGTGCAGAGGTGTCAGCCTTAGGACTGCACGTCTCTGCTTGTGATGTTGGGTTTCTTTGTATTCTTTCTGCTTATTTTTACTTGTAGTGCCGGCAGTTTGGAAGATATGCAGTGGCATCTGGTTTTATGTCTAAAGTGATGTTATTTTTCTGTCAGCTAGGGTTTAGAAACTTTTAGTCTGTGTGTGTTAGTCTGGTTTGAATTAATACATACCTAAGTGTAACCATCTTGGGGCACAGTCCTTCACACCTGACTTTTTTGACGACTACAGTTCATTTATTTTCTGATGGAATGCCTTACAGTAGTAAAATTGTACTTGAATCTTCAAAGAGCTGTATGCAAATGCTTCGCCCCTTGCTTCAGGAGGCACAAAGCACTGTAGCAAGCTTTAGGATACCACCGTTCATAATGTCTTCCTTACAGACAGGGCATGAAAAAAGAGAAATAGGAAGCACCTTTGTGGATTGTGGGTAGGGAATCTCCGTGAGCAAGTTTCAGGCTGTGGGTTTCAATGGATCCTCTATATTCGATGATTAGTTTCATCGTGTGGATACAAAACCCAAATTGATGTGCCTGGGGGTACCATTCAAATCTGCTGAGCTTAGGGTAAGTCTGCAGGGGGATGCAATGTGCTTTCATTGGATAACAGGGCTTTTTATGACTAAAAAAGAAAAGTAGCCAAAAATATTTTCATCACAAAAAGGCACGTTTTCATTAGGCCGCCTTGCTGCATTATGAAGAAAATAAACTTGTTTCTGAATGTTTCGGTGCATTTCTGTAGACCTTTTAGTCTAGAAAGCAGCAATAAAATGATAATTTTATCTTTGGTTCCTATATCTGTGGCATTACATATTTTTTTGGTTTCAAAACCCACGTTTGCTTTGGATAAAAGAGCGACTTGCCAACAGTGTTAGCACTTGTAGCAACAGATTATTTATTTTCACGCATGAATGAATGTTAGCAGCTGTGCTTCTTCTAGTTGAAAAAATCGGTCATTAATATACAAGTCATACGCTCATGTGTTTGCTTTATGGAGTTTGTCCACGGAACCAGAGTTTATAGACACCATATTGACTGTCTTTTTTATTTAACACCCACCAATTAAGGGAGTTCAATGGTTTGGGGGCTTCTGCTCATTCGTTGCAGGGCGTTTTTTAGGGCCTCATGCAGCATGCAGTAGAACAATCTAAAGCGAAAAATACAGCCTTGCTGCATGTGGGCCTGGATATTTTCTTGGGGGAATTCTCAGAGGCATATTAAATTAAGAAAACTGCCTAACAAGCTGGAGGGTTCAGGTTGCTTGTCTCCTGCTCCGTATTCTAAAGTAGCCAACATTTCGTCATGTTCTTCTCCTTTCCGTCGGTTGTCACTCAGAAGATCAGTTCCTCGTGGAGGACGGTGTGTATGAATTCTCCAGATGAGGGGGGAGAAACATTCACATTAAAGCAGATGGTGTCTGCTTCCTATCATCTAACAACCTCTGCCAAGTGAAATTTTATTTACACTTGAATTTATCAGATTATTATTTGCCATTCCGCGTTAGTGCAGCTCCATGTATTTCACTACACACATCTGGTTCTTAATCAAGGTAAAAATATCCATTTAAAAGGTCAAAGAGGAAATTATTGAGATTTCTGTCTGAAAACGCTTGATTGAGGAATCTTAAATGATTCTCTGTTTCACATTTCAGTTGTTTCACATGCATTACAACAAAGGTACCAATGTCTTTGAGTTTTCCATAACTAAATAAAAATTCTAGTACACAAAGCCCCAAAGACATTACATACAAAAAAGCTTTGTTTTTTTAAATATGTATCAAAATAACATTAATACATTTGGAAAGATATTACATAAATGTAGCAAAATGCTTAGATTCAATTTAAACTATCACTGAATTACTGAAATGGTGGACCAGGAATGTGAACATGTTTTTGTCTTAGATTGAGATGAGAAGATAGAAATGTCATAACAGATCAGACGTTTTTCCAGTAAGGCAAGTCACAAATGATTGTAAACATTGATCTGCCTTGTTTTTGAAAAAGAACAGTAACATTGAAAACATTGCACTAAACTTCCCTGCCACAGGTGTTTGACATGCCAATAGACTAACAAGTAAGATTCCATTTTATTGATTTTGTTACTGTGTATCCAATTCATGGCTTCCTACTGATTTCAAATCAAGCAAATTCTATGTACACCTCTTTCGCAGAATGAGAAAATATTTTATTAAGATTTTATTTAGATGTTATCGCAAATGTCCTTATTGCTAGTGCAATAGGGGTTTGATTAGGCCTGTCTTTTAGTTTATTACTGTAGAAAAGCAATAGGACAATGATGCTTATATGCTGTTACACTAAAGGCCCATTCTTTGTCAACCAGCTGTCATCACGCTGGCACAGGCACAATGATGCAGTACAAGTAAGATTGAATTCTCCAGGTCAGTGAGGCACATCGCATGTATACAAACCAGCCCTGCATGTTTATAGTTGTGTTATAGTTGTAAATTATCAATCAGTGTAAACGGAAGGTTCAATTGTGAATGTAAGGATAGGTGGCTTTAACATTTATATAAACAAATAAAGAAATACACAAATAAAATAAATTCCATGTAAATATTTGAAGTAAATCTAAATGGAAATAGCAGTCTCTAGATTTAGGATTTATTTATATGTCGATATATTACTCATCAATTCTGAAACGAGCCAAAATTTTAATCTTCAAACGTTCACCTGGGCCTATGTGATTTATTTAAAATGGTGTGAAAATAAATTTGATCCACTACCATTGAAAGTGAATGGTAGAACATCTATTTCTCAAAAACATAATTTCACTTCCCTTACATTCTCTCTAGGTTCCACTCATGCACATTTTAAAAAATAAGAAGCGTGTGTATTTTTTTCAAAGCAGTAGACCATCCTTCCGTACCTCGGTTAGATAACTGTGTCACTGTATATGTCTTTGGCATTTAGCAGGATAGGGTGGATTAATTCAAGCAACTGATAACAAGACCGTTGCTTTATTGAGTGTACTCTTTGGGGCCATTCTTCAGAATACCTTCCGTGTCAAAAAGTTAGGATAGATCTTTGCCATCTTACTTTAAAACAGTGTCTTCGGAAAATACATTTATAATTTTTTTACATTTGGTATTTCCTGTCTGTTTTGTTTTTAATAAAAAACAACAAGATAGATACAATTTGTATAATTTAGATGTATTCCTGATGGGCAATAGTTCTGTAACTGTATTTTTGTGGATGAGTCCAAGAACCAACGGACAAGTGATGGATTCACATAGACCTAGTTTGCTCTCCCAAGTTTTGCTGGTGTGAAAAGGTGTGATTTCTGGTGTGGGACGTCCAGGAGATGAAAATGACACTCCGTGGAGGTTTTTTTTTCTGATTGATAGATAAACTGAATCCTGTATATGTCAGTTATTGCATTTTCTGTTCTGTCCTCTCCAGAAGATTGTTAATGTAATGGAAATCCACTTAAGCCCACTTGGGTTTTACTGTGAAAATGTTTTTTTCTTCCCTCTGAAGACTCCAAAGTTGTTGTTGTTGTTTTTGTTGTTGTTAATTAGCAATGGAGAATTAAGAGGAGGTGGGAATTAGCAGTTCTCAACATTGAGTCATTAAGCATAAAATGAAGTAGGACAACCTGAAAGACAGTGACTTTTATATTCATACCTAAATTAGCTTAATAACCCATGTGTAGTGTAGGCAAATGGAGCCGCTACAAGAATCTGGGCTTTTGTGCAAATAGACTGGAGAATCGTTGAATACTTCTGAGTTAGAGAACCAAAGTTTTTTTTAGGAGTTATGGGCTTCAAATACATTAAACAAAGGCACTAAAATAGACATAAGGTAATTAAGAGGCTGGTGGAATGTAATCCATAAGAGGATTTTGGGAATATTAGCAAGCGCGATCCTCCCCTTTTTGTAGGAATCTGTGTCGGCTTCAGCCAGCTTTATCACCATTGATTCCTCCGCTCTGTCCGCTTTGGTAGGTGCAGTGTATGGAAACACCTCGCAGGCCCAGATTACATTTCCTGAGCAGTTTCCTGGAGGATAATAAAGCTGAGCTGCCTCTGTTTAGCATTGTTACCCTTGAAAGTTGGCAGTACACTGTGAAAGCATTTTATCAGCGCTTGAAAATAGTGTATTGGGGAATATTACATTAAGAAACCCAAGTCTCCCCAATATATGTGTACTTGCTAACAATCACAGTTACGGTCTTTTCACCATTTTTTGGAACAGCTATGGCGCGGTTTATGTCGATAGCAGCCATAGCTCATCCAAGTGCCTGAACATTATTCCACTGCCCCCAATGTGACGGCCACATAAAATCTGTTATTATAAAATTGGAATCTGCAATTTTAAAAAGCCCTTTGATAACACTGCCTGCAGGTGCTTGGGAAGCTGACGCCTTTATCGTCTGAGCCACTTTGGAGGCCACTGCATTGGAAATCTTGCTCATTTGGGATCATTGGTTCCCATATGCATGACTGGATTAAGCAACCCTGGTAAGGAATACCATATTAGGCCCTCCAGCCCAAAAAAAAAAATACAGGAAGGAAAGTGAATGAACCAGTCCCTATAAAATAGTGCTGAGATTTCACAGAAAGCAATGTCAGACAATGGCAACAGCAAAACAAGATGCTTTTGAATGCCCACTTGCAAACGGAATCCTTTTGATGCTCTAAAATGGTTGTTTGAAATAAATTTTTAAGTTTGTGATGTCATTTCAAAGGTAGCCTAGGATGGTGTACATTACTAAATGAATGATTGGGCGAAGCGAAGGTCGCCAACGCAGCGTAACATTAAATCTAGAATAGGCACACGCTGTTCAGACCGTATTATTCAGACAAGCTACTAAACCACAATTAAATTAACCTAGAATATAAAATACCACAAAGAATGATGGCTATACACTGGTGTGCGTAGGAGATCGTAATGAACTGTTCCACCTTTCCCCTCATATACCCCTTATCTAGGACATTCTACATATTGAAGGACCAGTTCTATATGGGATACAATAGCACCAGCTTGGAAAGAATATAAACAATAATACACTACACTGTAAACCGATCAAAGACATTTAGTGAGATGGACGGTGCTGTAGCAGACATGTAACCTGTGTGAAATGCACAGGAATTTGCATCCACACTGCTCTGCTTTAGTCTATGCTACATAAAACTTAGCATGCATTAAACATTAAAGAACTTCCAAGGCAAATCATCATCAACCAGTTCCTTCTCCGGTTTTGCTTTTGTTTGGAAAGCCTGCTCAAGGCTTTATTTTATTTTTTTAGAATCTAGCTTGTTAACATTTTGGCCATGCTTTGCACATATCTACAGCGAGCCTAATTGCCTAATTTTGTCAGCCTTCACATTAAACCCGCCTACATTTAGCATAATACCTACCCCCCCGCTGAGCAAAAATTTGCCAGGGGCCACTGAGAAAAGGGGGATTGTAAATTTCAGTGGCACTGAGCAGCCGTCAAGACACTGATATTATGGAGTGGAGTTGACCTGATCACTGTGAAGTGATCGCTGTTAGGAGTAATGCGTTTCTACCACGCTACGGGGTAGAGACGACGTATTGTTGTTAATTGCATGATCAAAGGGTTAGTTCTTTTTATAATTCTTGTTTGAAATGTACACTGAGATGCCAGCTATTCATTTTGATAATTTTTTCTGGCATTGATATCTAATTATATTTTACAAGAATGATGCAGTCTTCTGATCTCAGTTCAGAACTGTGTGCAGTTGAATGGGAACAAATTAACTGCCAATTTGCCTGTGTAGTCCACATGAGTTGTCTTGGTGGTTGTCTATGGCTCTCAGGAGAGGTAAATATTGCTGTTACTGCATGCCAATGTGAGTGGCTGTTGGCAAGCGGTAATGCTGGCCCTTTAAAAAAATATGGTCCTCAGCAGGGGGCCACATGAGAGGAGGAATACTCATTCAGCAAGACCATTTGATGTTCTGAGAAAGGTGGGGTGTCACAATGGATAATGTAACAATTTGCCAGATAATGTAATAAAGTTGTATGGTAATAATTACATTATCTGGTGAGTTTTTTTCAATTATTTTTGGAAGTAATTACATTATTAATTACATTATTAATTTTTCATAAAGCACCAAGACCTTTACATTATTTTTTGCTACATGGACAGCTTACCACACAGACGGACAAACAGACACATTCACAAATGCTAGGAAATACCATTCTAAAACCAAAATGAGTCTAAAGTTTCTATATTTTATGACATTAAACATAGTTGTATAAATAATTTTGGTAAAAAAAATTTTTCTGTAAAAAAAATGATTTAATAATAATAAAACTTCTTAAAAATGTATTATAAGATAAACCAAGTGGGGACCTTGATCAGATTTACCTGAAGAATTGACTCTAGTCTATAATCAGATAGACCCGGAATTCAGATTAAACAGATAAAATATGAAAGGCATAAAATACGAAAATAATTTAATGTATCCAAGAAGCAGAATTAATAAAGCACTAATCTGAAAAATGAATAAAACTCAAAAATTGGAAACCATAATATTAATAATAATATTGAATTTTCAAAGTAACCGTTTATGTTTTCAGGTTTTTTCAGTTTTGATATTAAATTTAAACTGCTGAATGTTTTTATTTTCAAACTGACAAAATTTATTTGATCTGTAATTCTTCTCCAAAATAAATCATAAATAAATCAATTTCACTAAAATAGTTGTGAACCACTGTTGCAAACTGGCACATGCCCGTCCCCGGGGCAGTCAGATACAGGGTAGTAGAGGGCCAGTTTATGGCTTTTATTCTGTATTTTTTCAAAACAAACACAATGAAAGAATAGAATTGCACAGAAAACACCCATTGATGGTAAAAACCAAAATAAACAGCTTTTCAGAACGCTAAAATAATAAATCAACAAAAAAAAGCTACCATACACAGACTTATCTGTCTACCGAAAAACTCTGTCTGGGGCATCTCTATTTTAAAGTCTTTAAGAGTGTTTTCACACTTGATCCCTTTCAGTCGGTTTTTGTGAACTCAGTGTGATTCAGCAGAATCCTCATGTATTTGTGACGAACTCAAACTCAGATCCCTCTGATGTTCTAGCAGGTTTTTGGCAGGTGGTCTGCAATTGGTGGTCTGCGGTGCAGTTCAGTTCGCTTAACCTGCGCATTATGAAGGCAAAGTTTTCCTAGTTTGCTTGTTCTGATTATATAGCATAGCCAACCTTATTGGCATGAAGGTGTACCATTCACAAAGTGGGCCAGCAAGAGATATGAGTAGCCTTTCAAACAGAGGGACAGTGGAAACACAAAGAGAACTGAGCCTTGAGTTTCCTTTCTTCACATCTTGGTTCACTTAAAAGAGTCTGGTTCTTTTTTTAAAGGACTATATTTGGAAACAACCTTAAATTGCACAGACCTGTCTTAGCTGTCTTAGTAAGAAAACAAAACCCAATGTTTGTAAATGCGGTCCTGGCTATAGGTGTGGCCTCACTGGCTGTCTGTCCATCTGGGCCGGTGTTTGCATTCCCTGGTGAATGGGCTTATTTCCTCTGAACATTGCATTTGCAAATATGTTTAACATGATTAGACTGGGTTGAAGTTCTGTTAAATACTTTCTAGATTTGGTAGCAGGATTTTACATTGCATCATTTTTAATCATTTAGCCACATAGCCATACAGGCGTGAAAATTTCCACACATGGACGAGAACTTTAATTAGTACTGTGTTTACTACAGGGTGTTTTTAGTTGCTTAGCTCAAATATTTAAATACATATAATATTATTGATATGGAGTTATCTTAACTTTCAAAATGTAAGCATTACGACAGGTTTGAAGAGCAGTGGATTTATGCCAAAAAATTGACTGCAGTCAAGGTCCTCAATTTGTTATCTGATCAAGGTCGGTTTAATCTTATGAAAAATAAAAAAGGTAATTTTAATTAAATGTTATCGTTATTCTGGATAAAACATAACTTAGTTTGTTTGAAGTCATAAATGCGATGGAAATCACAGTTCCCATTTGGTAGATATAGAATGACTTGCCCACTTCCAATTTGTGTGTTTGTTTGTGCATGTTGCAAAAAGTGACACTTGAATTTAACATATTGGTACTGCTTCTGGTAAGTTATTGCATTATCCGGTGAAGAATTACACTGTTTGATAACGTATAACGTACAATGGAACATCATCCGGAAAAGGTTGTTGCGTTATCTGTTGAACAATTTTATTTAATTATCCGGTTTTATTGCATCATGAATGACAAATGTATTCATTTATTACATTATGACAAGTTATTACATTATCCGTTGTTGGGGGGGGGGTATGAAAAATGGGTACACTCAAGGCACGTGCTGTGTCCTCTGTCACTGGGGATGCAGATCTACATTTGTCAGCCCAGGTGCATTCATTATTCTGCTCATCAGCGTGAACTGTTGCACAAACGCGTCGGTGTGCGAGCGTTTCCCGGCGCTTTCAAGGCTCACAATGGTGAAGGTCCTTGATTAATTGTTACCCAACAGCAGCAGTCATCCCAGAAGTGAAAAATAGAATACAGATTGCCAGCCACTTGTCATCACTGAAAAATTGAAATTAATTACTTTAAATGGCATTTCTATGGCACTTTTTAGGTTATAGGTCTACACATTGCCATGTATTATTGTTGTAATTGGAAAAAACAGAACAACAGAACAACAGAAAAGAACAAAAACAAACCCAAACAAATATTCATTGTTTCTCACGGCATTGTGGCCGCCGTTGGCATCCCCCAATAAGTCTCTGCATTGTACGTGTAGCACTGCAAACATACAAGCTATATGAAGTTTTGTGTATCACCCACGCACACGGATTATAACTATGAAATGGCAAATATTTAAATTAAATTAACACAGACATCCTGGTTAAAAATCAAAGAGAGTTTATTTGTAACAAAGAGAGTTTACCAACAAAATGAACGGACACCTGTGGGAATTTGGAAAGACAATGATGAGGGACGAAATGGTGGATGGCTAGTGACAATGGATGGGTGGACTATTGATCTAAACAATGGAAAATGAAATCGATGCTTTACCTAGGTTTGAAATGAGGGAAGCAGTCAGATCAGTGTGTAATGGTTACAGAGGGGAAATTTCATGAAAAAAGTCACCACCCGCTTTCAAAATGTTCACATTTGTTGCCTTTACGGCCTGAAATGAAAACATATACAATTATACTTTTTCTGGCTTTATTAACACACAGCAACACACAATATCCAAGTGGAAAAAAAATCAAAAAAATTTAATTACATTAAAAATTAAACCAGTAAAATACCCTATTCGGATAAGTGAACATCCCACTTTATACTTGGTGGAACCCCCTTTTTGAATTACAGCCAGGTGTCACATTTCACCTTTTCTGATTGTCCGTCATGTTTTTCAGTCAACCAATCATTCAATTAACATTCTACTAACCCACGTGTACTGTTTCATTCATCCTTTGTTTTCATTCGCCCTGCACCAACATTTCCCTTAATCAGTCCCGTGTTAGTCATTGTTTATCAATCGTCTGCCCAGCACTCCCCAATATTTACTAGTCTTGTTTTACTTCTCGTTGCCGGATTGTGTTTACGGTCTGGTCTGGTCTGGTCTGGTCTGGTCTGGTCTGGTCTGGTCTAGGTTTGTAGATCAAGTTTATTAAGGATATTTGTTTTGTTTGTTCTTCATGTTTTTGGTACCACGGTTTGTTTCATTAAATCTTTGTTTTCTGACTAGGACATTCAAGGGTATTCACCTTCTTGTCCTTCAGCCACTGTACTTTGAGGTGTGCTTTGGATCATTGTCATGTTGAAATGTGAACCATCTTCCCATTTTCAAAGGGGAAGTGAACCATCTACCCATTTTTTTCAGAGGGCTGCAGGTTCTCCTCAAGAATCTGTTGGTATTTTGCACTGTCCATTTCCCCTCTTCTATCCTGACAAGTGCTCCAGTCCCTGCTGAAGAGAAACACCCCCACAACAGGATGCTGCCACTGCCGTGCTTTACTATAGGCATAGCTCTCTTTTGGTGGAAAGATGTATTGGGATTTTGCCAGACATATCATTTTGCATTCAGGTTAGAGTTAGTTACATTTTTAATCTGACACCAGCCCCGTTTGCCAGTTGGCCTCTGAATCTACAATGAGCTTTTTGGCAAAGCTCAAACGAAACTTGATGTGGCTTTTTATTTTATTTATTTTGCCACCCTCCCATAGAGACCAGATTTTTAGAGCGCTTGTGATATTGTGGTCACATTCACACATTTACCAGTCTTTGCCATGAAGGCCCGAAGCGCCTTCAAAGTCCCCATTGGGTTCTTGGTAGCCTCTCTGTATGTATGTATTTGTCTTGGAAGATTTGATCCAAGTTGCTCAGGTTGGTTGGATGACGCGTGTGGAATGTAATTTTTAAATAGTGCCACTGATTCTCAATAGGATCGAGATCAGTCACTGTTGGACGTTGCTTTAGCCATTTACTTATTTATAGAAAACTGTAATTGTCAATAAATACAAGGCATGTTTGATATAGATTGCTAAAGCCTGTTCTCGATATTGCAAGGTCACTAGGACAAGGGGTTGAGCGACGTTCATAGAACTTCAAGAATATGCATTCTGGCACCACCTCACTGTTTAAAGTATTGCAATGTAAATGTTTCAAATGTATTTATTTAACAGCAAGACATACATCTACTGAGACAGAGGGAGCTCCCGATATTCATGTGCAGAAAATGATAACATTAGGATGATGTTATGTTTCTTGTTTTTTTTCTTTTATTCTGCGTACTTAAATCTTCATTACAGGAAAAAATGGTATAATCCACATTTGTTCTCTTGTCATACACTTTTATCAATAGTGAATTATATAGACATTAACGGCAAAATAGTTGGTGCAAACAGGAAAAAGACATTACTGTGTTGCTACAAGGAGGGTCGATGAGCTGTCCTGAATGGGTGGCAATGTTACATGACCTATGTTTGTTTGGTGATGATGTTGTGGTGGGGTGCACGTCAGATCAGGGACTTAAGATTCATACTGGCTGCTCTTTTTGCTGCTAGGAACCAAGCTAGCAAATCGCAATAGGTAGCCAGTTGAAGGAGACGAGAAGTGTCCTTATGCTGGTTGGATAATAGTGCATAAGCTGCATTCTGGATACTGATTTACTTTTAAAAATCAAAACAAAACATAAAATGCCTGGTCATCCTCCGACCACTGATGCGAGGGCAGATTGTTTTATGTGTTTAAAATGCAAAAACCTTTTAGTGGACTGTCTCGAACATCAACGTCTCAGAGCTCTTGGCATTTGGTATCCAGAACCTGCCCCCCGTCCTACGACCCTTTGAAACCTCATATCTGAAGAATTCAACTTAGAGCAGGAGGGGGTAATGATCTCCATCTTCCTGGCTGAATAGTAAACACCTGTGATTGATGTCATTCGCCAGGAGTCAGGGCTTAGATGATGGCTTGGAACACAAGTGAAAACTGTCAAAAAGTCAAAAGTAAAGAAAAAATCTACAAACAGGAACTTTTAAGAAAAACAACAACTTAGAAACATCTTGTCTGGGCCAGAAGTGTTTTATTACCCACTTCTCGAAATTAAAAGTGAATTGGGCTCTTGGGATTCACCACTGATACAAAATAACAGCCAGTCTGAATGTATTTAAATTACACTTCTGTTTATCTCCATTCACTACTCACTGGTGTCTTGATGAACAGATGTCCAATTATAACCAGTAGCTGGAGAACTTGGCACTTGGCATTGTCTTTTAAAATGAATCGACTCAGTCTTCACAACATGAGACTCCACCCCTTACCATTTAACATCTATGCCCCTTATTCACTATGTTATTGGCAGGTACAGTTTGCTACCTGGATGCAGACTACACATTGCGGACTTAATAGGTTAGAAATTATAACAGTTACACTTCAAGGGTATGCTGAAAGTCATTGGCACCTTTGACATTGACTATTAGTGTATTTTGAGAACTTCATTATGTTTTAATGTTATGGAACGGTGGTAAAAATATACAGATTGCCTCACTAAATAAAACAAAAAGGTAATTTGATGTAATGTGAAATGAACTATACATTGCGATAGGCACTAAATTTAAAAGTACTGTGACAATTCAAGAATAATATATATCATTATCAAACTTAACATGGTAGATTATGAAATACTAGCCTTGGTAATGAGCTTGTCTAATTTATGCGACTCAGTAGGTTTTGTATTCAACGAGGTCAAACCAATTAATATCGAAAAAAGTAAAATAAACTAAGGGAATTAAATAATCTTTGTACCACTGAATATCATTGAAATGGTTTGCACTTTTGCATGTTATGGGTTAGTCACTCATTTTTGACACCTTTCAGAACTTATTTGTTTCAAATTTGATCAAGTATTGTTATACTGTCAGGAGGAGAAAGACTATTTATTTTATCTTCCAAATAAAAAAAAATTCCATTACATCCTTATGAAATTACATTCAAGAAATTTCTCTCCAGGCAGATTGGTTTATTGGAGTACATTCCAGGAATTCAAAATTTCTATAAATTTAGGGTGCTAGGTTCTTCCAATCTGTTCTTTTGTAGAAGGCAAACTTCAGTTTTCGCATTTGAATGTGAACTGAGTTGTGAAAGTCATTGTCCCAGTGGATCAATTCTGATCATCATTGTGTGTTTACATTCTTTTAGTATATTTCTGAAAAAGAAACTTGAAAATTGAAAATAAATGTGTTACTTTACTTTGTGTGTTTATATAATACACCACATTTTTATTGTGTACTTGTTCGTTAGTTAAGCGTCAAAGCGATGCTAATTTAATACACATATGTGGTTTTTGGAACAAACTTACGTTGAGTGCAAATTACAACAAATTACAATGGTTTTACATCATTCCGATGATTAAAACTCATGAACATCCAGTTTGGTTGCATCACCTTTGAGAATAGATAATTGTTATCTTGTTGGACTCCCTCATATTTACATTAATGAAATATGGATTTAAATACAAATTACTGCTAATGCAGAGTCTTCCTAAAACCATTGCTTGATATGTGTAATTATGCTATGATTATCTCTCCTGATTATTAGTAACAGCAATGTTCGAGCATGCTTACTGGGCTAAATCTGGCACTATGCAAGCCTGAACCATATTTTCTTACTAGATTACTGACAGCAACCATGTATTACAAAAATAAAACTATATTATTGGAGCATATCACTCCTGTCCTGGTGTTCAGACTAGGAGGAAAATTGGGTCAAAGTCCTGGTGAGTCCAGAAGTCGATCTTTGCCCGTTTGTCTTTCACTTCTCACTATA